>ML818018.1:4923-27498 GCA_009831015.1 Picea engelmannii
AATCAGTTGTCATCGTGCTTAAACAATTATGCTTATTTTAAACTCTTTACAAAGCACTCAATGATAATCACAATAATGCAGGGAGGTAAGAAATAGAATATTCAACATCAATCACACACATGAAATATACAGAGACAGATATTTCCTGAGGAAACCCATAAAGGGAAAAAAATCTTCTTCTTGATATGATAAGTAATCTTTATTTTCTGTACATTATCATTCTTATGAGAACCAATTCATTGTGAGGCTACCACCTCTGTTCTGCAATATGCAACTTGTTGAGAGCACCAACTCTCTGGTTTCTCTAGCACCCACTAGAAGGAATCATCAAATCCCTAAGTGTTCCAGCATCAACTGGATGGAAGCACCAACTTCCAGCCACACAGGCACCGACCTGTATAACAGAGAACAACAGTTCTCCCTTGCACCACACTACCACCCTATTTTTTCTGGATGCAACCAAATGGAATCTACAACTCCCTATGTTAAAGTGCCCACTTGAAAATCTGAGGACACCCATCCTCCCAAGAACCTCCCTACCACCTTGAAATATAAATCTTTTCTTTTTACAACTTTATCATAGTGATAAAACATTTATCTATGGGTTACCAGTCTCATCACTGTTCTGCTACACTACTCTTCTATGCTTGCATTGGTGTCTCTCTCCTCGTGTCTGCTACTCTTTCTGTTCTTCTCTTAGATATGTGTTTTTGTTCCTTACTTCTTCTACGCTTCAGCTCCTGCACACCGCATGCTTCTACCTACATGAATCACACTCAACAACAACACACATCTCTTATTTGTTCTATGTTTTTATATTCTCTGTGCACCAACTACATCCTCTACGCAATGCCTCTACATGCACTTTACAATGTCACTGTTTCTTCCCTTTTACTACATCTCTTCCTCATAACTACATAGATAACTCGTAGTTCACTTTCACTTCTCTATTCTGCATCATTTTGTCATGTTGAGTCCTCTTCCTGATCATCATGGAAACTATTCGTCATCTTTGGCAGTTAGTTCAATGCGTTCATCATCACCAGGCGTTATGCTGAGATTCCTTAGCTTCTCTGGTAGTCGAGACTCTTCTTCTTCTCTGTCAGTTACACCCATTCAACTATGGCTTCTTTGGCTTCTAGCCCTTCCTTCGTGTGACCACCAGTGGTGACCAAGCTCTTATTTTAAAAGGTTCTTCCTGAATTCTGTCTAGTGAGCGCATGCTCCATTTCATGATATGACCTTGGGCTGTGAACTTCATGTGACCAAGAGATTGAGAGTGCACCCAAAGGTGGTTTATACCAAACTTCTTTCTCCCCGCAATTCACCATGAGTCTCCACACGTCCTTTCTCCAAAACCGTGGTTTCAATTGCAACCCGCTTACGAAAAATTAAGGCCTGAGCATGTTCTGGCCCCGCAATGGAGCATGACCGTCGATCTCACGATATTGAAGGTGCTCTTGAATGGATGCTTCAGATATGTCCTCTCAAGTCTGCAGACCAGATCTCACCTTCCTACATCAATGACTGATATTTACTTCGTGATTCGGGCCCAGGAGTTTCAATTCTCAAACCATGTTGATGTTGATTGGATATCTTCCGGAATGGAAGATCTGCTGACATCTATCCTCTTCAATCGACGGCTATGCCTTCTTTCCTTTGTCCATGTGCGATCCTTAGTCTCAATGATCAGATGACACGTGTCCCTCCAAACCAATGGATGAGATCGATTCTACGATCTGGGCTCTGGGACTTTCAATTCTCAAGTTCTCGTTCATCCTTCCTTTGATTTTTCTTGGAGTTGATAATCCACTGATGCATGTCCTCTTTAATCCAATGGCTATCCTCCGCTCTGGGACTTCGACCTTTGGGACTTCGGGTCTTTGGGAGAGTACTGGTGATAAAAATCCCAGAGTGACATAACTCTTGCATCACTCGATGACGTGTCATGAGCCGACCAACTGCCATGTGTCACTTAGATTTTTGATTTCCACGTACTTGAAATGTTGAATCAACTTGACACCTGTGATTTTTTTATTGTGCCACATGTCCTTGTTGAAGTAGTCTACCATGTGTCCTTCTCGAATCAACGATCCTCATTCTCCCTTTGATCGACGACTATGATCAAATCGCAACTTCGCGTATTGGGTGTTTGAACATGAGCCAACCCTGACTTTTCCAAATCCCGATATCCGAAATACTCTAGATCAACAGCCCACAACCCTCTGTGATCCAATAGTCTAGATCTGATTGGAATTTTTCATTTCACAAAGTTGGAGGACTACTCACCTCCCTTCTCCCAACTCCCGATTTTCCAAAACTTACTCTAGATCAACGACCCACAACCCTTTGTGCTCCAACGGTCCAGATCTTATCGGGACTTCGTGTTTTGTGAAGTTGGAGGACTACTCACCTCCCTTCTTTCGACTCCCAATTTTTTGAAACTTGTTCTAGATCAAGGACCCTCAACATTCCTCGATCCAACAGTTGTGATCAATATCACGGACTCGAACTTCATGATTCTACGAATCTACTTTATCGACTGCCATGTGTCCTTTCCATATGAATGACTAGGATTTTTGTGGCTCCCATCTCCTTGGGTATTTGCCTCCTGCCTTCCTGATATTTGCGAGCGTCAGATCAATGGCTCATAACTCCCCATGATCTAACAGTCTAGATCAACTTGCAAAATCGGACATCACGAGTTCCTACAACTCTTACTTTGACTTTTCCAGTTCGCGAGTTAGTGAAATGTTGATCTCTTGCCACGCGTCCTCTCGATCCAATGGATCATATTTGTACTTCTCCTCTGCACTTCCTCTAGTCACTGGACTCTGATCTAATGGACATCAGGTATTTGGGATTGGTGATCCAACAACCACTGTCTCTCCTCCTCCTAAGGTTACACATCCTCCTAACTTGGAAGAATTTATAAGTGTCAAAGGTTCTACGAGTCCTGATGAATTTGGGTCTCGTCTTCATTTCTGAGAATGCTATCTCTCCTGAGTGTTGGTAATGGAATTAACCTCATCCCTGGTGCACACTTGCGCTCTGCGCTATTCCTCTATGAGCTTGGATTGCACATTGTTTTCTTCTTCACCTGAGCTTACCTTTGATCCTTCTGCAAGCCATGACCTTTGATCCTTCTGCAAGCCTTGATGTATGGGATCTCATCTGCACATCTCAGAATGCTATCTCTTCTGAGCTTTGATCTCTGCATATTGTTTGCTTCTTTACCTGAGCTTACGTTGTTCCTATTTTTCCATCGATGCACACTCTGATCTTGCCATCAATGAAAAGCACACTCTTCCCGTGAACATGCCAATGTCATTGTTGTTCTTGCCATCGATGACAAGCACACTCTGCCTGGAAAGATGCCAACACACGACAGATGGATGAGGGATAATAGATGTTTGTTCTCTTGTTTTAGACTCAAATGCCACGATGGTTGTGATATCTATTGTTGTCATTGTTATATGTTCTTGGATTTGTTACTTTGACACCTACAAAAGACACATGTTAGTAACGACAAATAGAGAGCAATTGAAAAGAAATAAAGCAATATAATCAAAAAATTCAAAAGGAAGGAAATGGTTTATACTAACATGTTACACTATATGCATTAAAACAATCATTGTGAATCCTTGCTAAAAAATAATAGCTATGTGATTTATTGAGTTCTCTGGAAATATAGTTGTTATACATCACTGTATAGTTGGAAATGGTAATATGTGGGTGGCATGTCACTCCTACTTGGAAATTAAGGGAAGTTGATTTCAATGCATGGTTCAATTGGACGAATTAATGGATTAGTGGTTGGCATGTACTAAGGAATTGAATGAGTTTGAGCATGGAGGTGACGTGCATTTATTGCATGTCACTCCTACTCCTTCCACTGGTCGCCACCCTAGTCGAGCTATTGTTTCAACTAAGTTTTATGTGGTTAGGTTCTGACTTTCAAGCAAACGGAGAATTGCTCATCCAATTCACGTTTTTAAGGTGTTCTTGGTTACAGGTATATCTTTTTGGCCATCCATGAATTTTCTCTGGTTATGAAATAGATAGTGGCTTAGTATGTATGGGTTCATGCTTTCTTTAAAGTCTGGCAACTGTGTAATTTGGTGATATTTTTATGGATGATTGGTGTGGGTTTTCATCATAGTAATGTCTAAAGTTACAATGTATTGGGTTGTTCTAGTGTTAGCATCCATAAAGGCTCCCTGTCATCCTTGCTAGTTTGGTGGAGGGTTTCGTTTGGTCTAGACTAGGAAACTGTCTCCACGCATTCGTATCACCATATCCGGTCATTTTTTGTTATGGGGTTTATTGGGTTTTTGACACGCCTTGTGTCACTTTTATTCACTTGGGTATGAATTCATTCATGTTACTAATGTCGTGCAAGTGGTTGTGATGGTTGTTTTCCAAAGGGGTTGCTTAATGTGATTGTTATTTCTTGGCCATGTCATGTCTCAACATTCTTGGGTTGATTGGGAAGGTCATGAATGTTCTACCCTGCATTTTCTAGGTGTCGTTACAGAATAAAAATGGAGTCGTTCCCCTATGTTCATAGTCTCCTCTATCACGAGGATTGTCACCATGTCTGCGAAGACATTTGTGGTATAGCATGTGCATGCACCATGGGTCTCACAGGTTTTCACCTGATGTCAAGAGTCGATTCCATTTCTCCCTGTGTTGGTCCACAGGGCCAATCCTTGATTACTCAAAGCTTAGTTTTTTATAAAGGAAACCCTTTGTGTCATGTTGGATACATGGTCGATGGTTATGAGTTGGTGATGCATTGTCGATAATGTTCTATTGTCGACTCGTCTCTATTGATTATCCTTAGAGTGGTTTTGGTTATAATCATTGTATTTGGTTATTATGACATTCAAATTGATAAGCTCAACATTGAAATTGATTGATTGAAGAATGGGGTTGATACACAGTCACTGTATTTTTCATTGGTATTATTGAAATGTTAACTAGGCATTAGTTGATTAATGCACAATGATGCCCTGCACATGATGCATGGTATGTGTGGCGTTCCTACAACATGAGTTAATGATTACTGTGACTGTGTGTTCTTAATTGCTAAATGGGTTATTGCAATCATGATGATTATGGCATTTTCATCCACTGTATATGTTATGATTATTTGATCACACCATAAGAGAGGGTCACGGGATTTTAAATATGGTTTTGTTTCATTTTGATCGATTTGTGTTGTAAAATCAGGTTTTTTGTTGTTGCCTCGTTGTATTGGATGGATAGCCCAACATTTTGAATGTTTAGAGTCTAAGAAAATTGGACCTGTACAGTCACATAAATACACTTGTGTTGGGTCGAAGGGTTTTGGGTATCCCACAACATAGCGTGAGTTGAAGTGGTGATTGTTGTTTATGTGTTTAAATGGAAAGTCAGGGTCTTTGCAATTTAAATATGGATTATGGTGTTGACTGTCCACTATGTATGTTAAATGACTACCATGCTTTTTAACAGTGGTAGGCACAGATGTTGTGACAGTATAACCTCATTGCAATTTAATTATTAAAAGGAAGAATTGAGCACGAACTTTGAATTGTATTTGATGATTGAAATAATTCATGAGTAGTGGTTGATTTTGATGCTGAACAGAGTGGAAATAAGTGATTGTTTATGCATTTGGGAATTGTCTTAAAATATTAAATGGATAAATGAAATGAACATAGCTCCCCTATAGGTTGTTGTGGAATGCATACTGTCTTGTTTGATGCAACTATGTTAAATATTTTATTACAAACAAGGAGCAAGTTAATGCATAGAGTTGTTTGGACTATACACAATAGTTGTTTTTTGGGGTTACAATGGTCATTTGGTTGGTGTATTTCCTTTTACAGAATGGTTTTATGGATTACTTAATTAATTTTATGAACAATACCCACTCTCTTTCCCCACCATTATTTTGATTTTCTCTAATTACAACCCCATCTCCTTCCTACATTCATTTTTCACTCCCTGCTCTAAAATTGATTACAGTCAAGGAGAATTTTGTATTGATGCAGTTGGAAGTTACCTTTTCTTGGTTGGATCACAGTGATGTTTTCTTTGGTCTGCATTATAGTTGATTGCTTCTTGTCTTTGAGTAGTAATTGTGTTTGTTTCCCCTTCAATTTATCATTTTTCACTAAATACAATCCCCTCGCATATCCCATGACCTTTTGTTCACCCCCTCCTCATTGACAACATTTAAACAATTTATATGCATTGGATTGCATGAGTATGGTATGTTGCTGAGCCAAAATCTATTTCATATTTTTAAAGAGTTGTCATGTATGGTTGTTAAAGGAACTATTTTCTAATAAATTATGCATACGGAAATGAGATATTCAAATAAAAGGATGAAAATCGAGGCCTACTATGTCCTTGTCAAAGAGAAATCTGCTACTGCCCCTTCCACATCTTCAAATAATTCTGATAAATCTGTGTCCTCCCACATGCATTGGAAGGCCGATTTCTCTCATATGATCAGCAAGATGAGGCTTAAAGATTCCACACAGTCTAAGGCAAGTTCATAAGGACTAAAATATGATAGCATTAACAGGGGGAAGATTGCCCTACAAACTGGAAAATATGGATTTTAAGCTTTTATTTGTTGATGAAATTTGACTTTAGATTTTCGTATAGTTTTTTTTTGGATATGTTGGTAATATATTTTGGTAATAGTTGCAAATATTATTGAGATAAATTGTTAAATATGGATGTGATGATGGGAGTCACAAGGAGGGGTGTTTTTTTTAATTGACTAGTCATGTTATGATTGCTGAGAACTAAAGGGAGTCACAAGGGGTCCCACCTACTAGTTATTATTTATTTAAAACCCTTATTATGATTTATTACTCTTTCCCCCTTAAATAAAAAGTGGTTGAGTTTTAGTTAACTTAACTAATGAGGTGGTTCAACAACTTCAACCAATTCTAATTTTCTTAAAGGTAAAAGGAAAGGGAGGAACAAAGGGGGGATAGAAGGAGAAGCATACTAAGGTTTGCTCTTTGATTTTATGTTGAGATAGTTAAGTTTTCATTCATTCCTTAATTGATCACAAGCCTAGTTCTCTTTTATGATAGGAGGGTATTATTATAGACAACAACATTCAAGGTTGAATTACATCATTCAGACACTTGTTTTTTAGAGGTGTTGATCTATCTTTGATAGTCTGTGTAGACTTGTTTATTTGTGAATTAGTTTTCATGACTGACAAAGGCTATTGTGTAGAGTCGAGTGGGAAACAATATGTGGAAAGATGATCCAACTTTTAGAGTTCAGTTTTGGTTTTCTGTTAGAGTTCCTTTTGTATGTTCCATCGGGGATGTCTAACTTTGACTTTGGTCCAAAATATATGTATGAGATTTTGTAAATAAAATGACTCTTTGGTGAATTGGAATGAAATAAAGCATTGCTTTATGTCTCATTTGTCTTGATTATCATCTTGGTGTCTTACTTCTGTCTCTACACTTGTTTTCAACAACTATTATATTCAAAAAAACATATTTAAATGAATTTTCCAGCAAGCTTTTATTTGTGAAAAAGACTAGCCTAAACACTTGTAATTAATACTTGTGAGTTAGGATTTTATTTTTGATGGCTATAAAACTAGGGTGGAATTCCCATCTATTTTTCTTTAGCCAAGAAGAATCTGAAAATGCTTGAGTAAGATCATTTCATATATTTTCCTCAACATTTGTTTGGCGACCATACTGGGGAGATCTTCGATATCTCTTTGGTTAATTTTTATACTCGATTTTCATCGATACATCTATTTTTCTGATATTGATTCTTTGACTGTTTTATTTCTTAATGACTGTGCCTATTGCAAGGCAGCCCAATATTGAGCCCAGTCTTCAAGATCAGACCAACATTGCTTTGAACTTCTTTAATACCATTTTAGACACTGCCAATACCTGTGCTGAGTCTAACCATTCTTGGGCAACAATTGAATGAGATATTAGTGCACAAGAACGTTGGGAAGCTAGACGTAGACAACCTAGAAATCAACGGTAGCTTTCTTGTTTCTTCAGTCTTGGCCTTTCTTTCATGTCCTTAGACTCTCGTGCTTCTAGAAGAAGAAGAGACTTATCATCGTAAATCAATCCTATTGTTCCAATAGGAAGAAGGAACGTTGTGTTATCTGCCTAACAAAGTTCTCTAAGGAGAACTTTGTCTGATTCATCCAGTTCATATTTCTTTCCCTCATCTATCATCCACAAGATGACATCTAGTGGTGGCTCTGGTGGTATGGGAAGTGCTCCATCCTCTTAGGCTTCATCTTCGTCAGTGATTGGTAGCTTATATATCCACCATATCCCTGTTCAATCTACCACAAATCCTACCGAAGTCATTAAAAAGTATGGTCTTTTTCAGTTTGAAGAAGACGCCACAACCACACCATGGCATGTGTCCCCTCCTCTTAACTTAGCACCCATTACTTGTCCACTTCCTAAGTTCAAGGAGCATCTTCCTAAGTTCTCAGAAAATAACATTGTCACTACAAACGAACACCTAGTGGCATTTTCTAATGCTTGTCATAACATAGGGGCCAATGATAATGATACGTGTATGCGTGTATTCGTCAATTCCTTGGAAGGAAAGGCTACAAATGACTTATTTTACCTTCCTCCTAAGATTTTTTCTAATTGGGATGAGTTAATCTATTGGTTCAGATCCACTTATGGGCAATCTAAAATCACATCTGAGAATTTAATGGAATACAATAACGTCACCTATAAGGATGGTGATACCATCAAGTCTTTTAACTTGTGTTTCACCAAGTTATACAATCAAATCCCTGAAATCATCCACCCTCATAACCAAGCCACTTTCATGCATTAGTAAAATGCATTTCCTTCCCCCTACCATCATAAGATTGAGGAAAAAACCATTGATAATCTCAGTTCCTCTCTACATACTTGTTCAGAGTATGAAGAACAACTTGAAAGAACAAGTCTTCCCCAGGGAGAATTAGTTAGACAGACATACATGTCCACCCTCTTACACCTATTCCAATATATGAACAATCGTATGATAGCATTTGAGTGAAGGGGGACTGCCTCACCTCTCACCCCTCGAGCTTCATCCTCTTATGCACCCCCCTTTAGAAATTCAATTGAAAATGATTTTCAGCCAAAATCCAGCTTGCCTCAAGGCTGGTGTAACTTTTGTGAGGAACACCATGAGGAAACCACATGTGAGGTAAGGAAGAGTGCCAGAGATGAGATCTTTGGTAAAATATCAGAAGCTACTGTCGTTTTCCTAGATTTTGCAGAGCCAAAAAATGTCATGGTCATCAATACTAGGAACAAATCTTATGCTCCCAAGGGAAAATTTGACCCTCCCTGCAATTCATCTAGCCCAAGCTCATCCTCAACCGCTGCTACTGTTCAGGTTCCTAGAGTTCCTGATAGTCAAGGAACAACTTCTCCTCTCCCCTGTTCCAAATACAATATCTTGAACCAGTAGGCCAACATCAAAGAAGATGCAACCTTTTTGGACATGGTTCTCGTCCCTGAACAACAAATGCATCTGAAACAATTCATGGAAGGAAAAGCTTATGTTGTATCCAATCTTTCTGAAGAGGTAAATGAAGAGGATTCATCTGTAAATAAAGTAGGTGTACATAACTTTAGATACCCTGTAAAAAATCCCCCTTTTTTATATTTATGTGAATATTATGGATAAGATCGCCCATTGTTGCCTCATTGATGGGGGTTCAGGCCCAAGTGTGATGTCGAAGATTATTATGGAAGAGCTAGGATTGTCCTATACAAATGAAAACTCCAGAAGCATGCTCTCCTATAATAGTCTACAACAAAATACCATAGGTGAGATTAAATATGTAACCTTAGTTTTGTGCACTCATCCTAAAATAAGTACAACCCTCAACATTTAGGTAATTGATATGTCGGTAAAGAATTACTCAATCATCTTAGGAAGGGATTGGAAATCCTTAACAGATGGATACTTCTCACTCGATGGAACACATTTATCCATTCCTCAGAACAAAACAAAAACATTATAGTCCTTAGAGAAGGAAGGACATCACCTTACATAGAGAGTGTCCCACAACCTAACATAAACTATATCGAAGAGGACCTAGGAGTATATTCCATATTTATTGAGGAAGATAACATTCCCATGGAACAAATCGATTTAGATGATGGTATGTGGCACATGCACTTTGATGGTTCATGCTCTAATGAAGGTAACATATCTGGCATTATCTTGATTTCTTTTGTAGGAAAAATCCATAACTTTTCTTACAGGTTGGAGTTTGCTTGCACTAACAATGTCACAAAATTCGAAGCTTTATTATTAGGCATTGAGAATTCCTATAATCTTGGCTTTGGTCACCTTTCATCTTTTGGGGATTCCTAACTTGTTTTGAATCTTGTACGTAAAATTTACTCTCCTAGCAACAAGTTAATGAAACGATATGCCCAAACTGTTTGGGTGCTTATCTCGAATCTTTTATATTTTAACATCACTCATGTTAAGAGGGAGTTAAACTCGATGGATGATTGGTTAGCTATTTTTGCAGCCTCTCCTAATCGGAAACTTCTGCCACACAAACCTGATTGTACTTTCCAATCTCTGTATCGTCCACATATCCCCGAGAATACAAAATCTTGGCAGGTCTTCCCTAATGATGAGATCATTTGTGATTTTATTCAAAATGAACCTTTTAAGCCTAAGGAGATTATATCCATAGAAGATAAAAAGATTCCTAAAGGCTTGACTCCACTAGAGATTTCATTTTCTTCGAGTGATGTAGGAAACAAGGAAAAACAGAAAGAAGAGGAGTCAAAAAGGAAGGTGGGTGAAACCATCTCCTTGAACATTGGGACACCTGAGACTCCAAATAATGTTAAAATAGGTTCCAAATGTTCAGATGAAGAGAAAGTGAAGTTTTCCAAGATGCTTGGTGAATTTCAAGATGGTTTTGCTTGGCCTTATGAGGATCTTTGTGGTTTTGATCCTGGTTTTATACATGATGCCATCCCCATTAAGGAAGGCGTAAAACTAGTTGGAAAAAAATAAATACCTATCAACCTTGTGCTAGAAGCAACTATTCGAAAGGAGTTGGAAAAACTCTTAATGATTGGGATCATCTTTCCGATCAATTATTCTGAATGGGTTTTAAATTTGGTTCCTTTTCGGAAAAAAATCGGTCCGATCAGATTGTGTGTTGATTTTCGCGCATTAAATCGAGCTAGTATAAAATATCCCTTCCCTCTCCCTAACATGAAAATGATTTTGCAACAAGTTTCAGGGTCACAAATGATGTCCTTACTTGATGTTTTTTCTGGTTATAACCAAATCAAAGTAAAAAGGGTAGAAAAATATAAAGCCACCTTTATTATTCATTGGGGTACTTTTTCTTATGAACGTATGCCTTTTGTCTTATCTAATCCAGGTGTCACCTTTCAAAAAGATATGCAAATAACTTTCAACGATTTGATCGGTAAGATCATTCAGATATACCTTGATGACTTAACGGTATACTCTAGAATCCGATCAGATCATTTTGGTCATCTGAGAAAAGTTCTCATGCGATGTAGTAAATTTGGAATTTCTCTAAATCCTTCCAAGTCCATTTTTGGCGTTACCAAGGGAAAGCTCCTTGGACACATCATCTCCGATTCAGGAATAAGCATTGATCCTAAAAGGGTTGTTGCTATCCTTAATCTTTCTACTCCCACTTCCAAAAAGGAGGTTCAATATTTTATGGGGGTTATTAACGTTGTCCATAGGTTTGTTCCAGATTTTGCTGTGATGTTCAAGATAATTCATAATCTGCTTAAGCAAGATCGTTCTTTTTCTTGGACATATGATGTCAAAAATTATTTTGAAGGGATCAAGAAAGAGATCAGTTCCTCACCGGTTTTGGCAAAGCTAGATTTTGAGAAGGAATTCATGATATATACTAATGCCACTGAGGAGGAATTTTATGTTGTTCTTATGCAAAATGATGACCAAGGAAATAAAAAACCAGTGGCTTACATGATTCAAAGTTTGTCTGATGATGAATTTAAATATTCTTTTATTGAGAAACATGCTTTTTCTCTTGTTAAAGTTGTTGAAAAATTTCACCACTTCATATTAGGTAAGCATATGTTGGTAAAGGTCCCTTTACTTGCTGTCAAGTTCTTTCTTTCACAGACTTATGTTTCAAGGAAGCTTGCACATTGGCTTTCCAAGATCCAGGAGCATGATTTGAATATAGTGACTTCTAAAGATATCAAGGGATGTGACCTAGCCCTTCACTTAGCTCATCATGATGAGAATGGTGAAGGAATTGATGAAGAAGATAGCTCCCTTTCATCTCTCTTTTACATTGATGATCAGATCATCCTTGTGTCTGAACATCCCTGGTACAAGAATTTGGTTTATTACTTACAGAACCGAAGATGTACAAACAACTTAGACACTCATCAAAGGAGAAGACTACATCTTGAATCTGCAAGATACATCATTATAGGAGACTTCTTATTTCAAATATTTGTTGATGGTGTGTTGCTTTGTTGTTTAAACAATGAAGACGCACATAAACTGTTGTAAGAAGCTCATGGTTCTTCAAGTTATGTCATTCATGTAGGAGGTCATTTTTTTGCAAAAACCACTACTTTCAAGATTATTAGAAAAGGATACTATTGGCCTTCAATCTTTCGTGAATCTTATGTTTTTTTGAGATCTTGTGACAAGTGACAAAAAATTGTTGGGAAAGAATGCCTTTCAGCCATGCCATTACAACCTGTCCTACTGGACTTTCCTTTTTCAAAGTGGGGATTGGATTTTATTGGTCCTATTAATCATCCTTCTTCGGTTGGACAAGTTTTTTTTTTACATCCACAGACTATTTTACAAAATGGGTTGAAGTTGTCCCACTTAAGCATTCCACAGATGATTAAGTAATTTCTTTCCTTGAAAGTAACATTTTTTCCAAATTTGGTCTTCCATTGGAAATTATTACAGACAATTGTCCCGCTTTCATTTCTGCTAAGATGATTCAATTTTTAGATAAATTGGCGGTTAAACATTTCACCTCATCAGATTATTATCCCCAAGGAAATGGGCAGGTTGAATCTACCAACAAAAATATGGTAATAATTTTCAAAAGGCTCATCGAAGACAAGCCTCGTTAGTGGAACACTCTCCTCACTTACGCCCTCTGGGAAGATCGAAATATCACCAAGGTAAGCATTGGTTGCACTCCTTTCCAGCTTGTTTATGGTCAAGAATCCCTCCTGCCAACTGAGTTGGAACTTTCTTCCTTAAGGTTAATGCTACAGATAGAAGAATTAAATTCTTCAGATGTTTCACAAAGGATAAACGCACTACTAGCTTTGGAAGAGAAAAGGGTGTTTGATTTGGATAACATTAAAAGGAGACAACAAACTGTTAAGAAGTATTTCAAAAAGAGTGTCAAGACTGTCAAGTTTAAGGTCAATGAATTTTTTTTTCTATGGGATTCAGCTCACGCTGATAAGGGAGACATTCAAATTTTCAAAAATTATGGCTAGGTCCTTTCAAGATCGCTTTCGTCTTAGGTACCAATTCGTACATTCTAAGGGATTTACAAGAGAGGTTGTTTTCCTACAGCGCTAATGGTTCTCACTTGAAGCATTACGTGGAACCAACCTAAAAAGCTCTAATGCTCTTTGGATTTTCTGTATTTTAGTATTCTAGTTCTGCTTTCAGTTTTCATTTTTTTCTTTTCTGTTTACAACAGTTGATTTATGTTTTTTGTTTTAAGCATCTCCTACTAATTTTACATTTCTGCTATTTTATTTTTCTACAATTTTATTCTGTTCAGATTTTTATTGCCTTTCCATCTTTTTAATTGATTTTGGTCGAGAATAAGATGTTGGATCAGTTCTTCCATAGTGACACTCCTGCAAGATATTGTTAGTCAATAACAATCAAGCTTACACAATTGTTACGATGTTTCCCCTGAAGACATACTTGGATTTGTTATTTGTTTTCACTGCTTCCTTATAAAGAGATTGGTTATCTCCCGCTTATTCTTTCCATTTCTTCATCCATTTGAAAAATAAAAGAGCAGGTCCATTAATTTTTATCCTTGGAGAAAGAGTCGATTCTGGTTGAATGATTATGCATACAGGGATAAACCCCCTCATACTTAACATTTTTCATGAATTATTCCCAAATTCCTGGTCATTTTTCCATTAAATCCACTCACTTCCCCCTGTTGCATAATTATTCTGGTTATATCTTCTAAATTTACTATTATGTTCTGAGAAACCATGAGTTCTGAGTTCTGAGTTCTAAATCCGTTGAAAACAAATTTCCATCTGGATTTTCCAGTTTGTTGATGATAAAAATTGCAACAAGGATTTCGCCTACAAAGTATTGCTAAATACTATTAACTATAAGCTAATAATATATATACTATTAGGTGGGACCCCCTTGTAGGTTGGAGGATCAGATCTGGGTCTTATTTGATGTTTTACTATTGTTCGCCACTTCTTATAGGATTTGGAATGATTGATGATCGATGTTGGTCCTATTCACGACAGATGGATGAGGGATAATACATGTTTGTTCTCTTGCTTTAGACTCGAATGCCATTATGGATATGATATCTATTGTTGTCATTTCTATATGTTCTTGGATTCATTACTTTGACACCTGCAAAAGACACATGTTAGTAACGACAAATAAAGAGAAATTGAAAAGAAATAAAGAAATACAAACAAAAAATGCAAAAGGAAGGAAATGGTTTATACTAACATGTTACACAATATGCATTAAAACTATCATTGTGAATCCTAGCTAACAAATAATAGCTATGTGATTTATTGAGTTCTATGGAAATATAGTTGTTATACATTACTGTATAGTTGGAAATGGTAATATGTGGGTGTCTCTCTTGGAAATTAAGGGAAGTTGATTTCAATGCATGGTTCAATTGGATGAATTAATGGATTAGTGGTTGGTGCGTACTAAGGAATTGAATGAGTTTGAGCGTGGACATGACGTGCATTTATCGCATGTCACTCCTACTCCTTCCACTGGCCTCCACCCTAGTCGGGCTATTGTTTCAACTGAGTTTGTTGTGGTTAGGTTCCGACTTTCAAGTTGAGGGATAACTGCTTATCCAATTCATGTTTTTAAGGTTCTCTTGGTTACAGGTATGTATTTTTGGCCATCCATGAATTTGCTCTAGTTATGAAATAGATAGTGTCTCAGTATGTATGGGTTCGTGCTTTCTTTAAAGTCTGGAAATTGTGTAATTTGGTAATATTTTTCTAGATGATTGTTGTGGGTTTTCATCGCAGTAATGTCTGAAGTTACAATGTATTGGGTTGTTTTGAGTGTTAGCAGCCATAAAGGCTCTCTATCATCCTTGTTGGTTTGGTGGAGGGTTTCGTTTGGTCTAGACTGGGAAAATGTCTCCACACATCTATATCACCATACCTGGTCGTTTGTCATTATGGGGTTTACTGGGTTTTTAACATGCCTTGTGTCATTGTGCTTTTCTTCACTTCGATATGGATTCAGTCATGTTACTAATGTCGTGCAGGGGGTTGTGATGGTTTTTTTCCAAAGGGCTTGCTTAATGTGACTATTAATTCTCGGCAATGTCCTGTCTCAACATTCTTGGGTTGATTGGGAAGGCCATGAGGGTTATACTCTGCGTTTTCTAGGTGTCGTTACAGAATCAAAATGGAGCATTTCCCCTATGTTCATAGTCTCCTCTATCACGGGGATTGTCAACCTGTCTATGAAGACATTTGTGGTATAGCCTGTGCGTGCACCATGGGTCTCGTAGGTTTTAACTTGATGTCGAGAGTCAATTCCATGTATCCCTGTGTTGGTCCATAGGGCCAATCCTTGATTACTCAAAGCTCATTTTTTTATAAAGGAAACCCTTTGTGTCATGTTGGATACATGGTCGATGGTTATGAGTTGGTGATGCATTGTTGATAATTTTCTATTGTTGACTCCTCTTTGTTGATTATCCTGACAATGGTTTTGGTTATAGTCACTATATTTGGTTATTATGACAGTCAAACTGATAAGCCCAGCATTGAAATTGGTTGATTGAAGAATGGGGTTGATACACAGTCATTGTCTTTTGCATTGGGATTATTGAAATGTTAACTGGGCATTAGTTGATTAATGAACAATGATGCCCCGTGTGTGATGCATGGTATGTGTGGCGTTCCTACAACATGAGTTAATGATTACTGTGACTGTGTGTTCTTAATTTCTAAATGTGTTATTTCAATCATGATGATTATGGCATTTTCATCCACTGTATATGTTATGATTATTTGATCGCTCCATCAGAGAAGGTCATGGGATTTTAAATATGGTTTTGTTGCATTTTGATCCATTTGTGTTGTGAAATCAGGCATGTTGTTGCTACCTCATTTTATTGGATGGATAGCCCAACATTTTGAATGTTTAGAGTCAAATAAAATTGGACCTGTGCAGTCACAAAAATACACTTGTGTTTAGTCGAAGGGTTTTGTGTATCCCATATCATAGTGTGAGTTGAAGTGGTGATTGTTGTCTGTGTGTTTAAATGGCAAGTCAGGGTCTTTGCAATTTAAATATAGATTATGGTGTTGACTATCCACTATGTATGTTAAATGAATACCATGCTTTTTAATAGTGGTAGGCACAGATGTTGTGACAGTATAACCTCATTGCAATTTAATTATTAAAAGATATAATTGAGCACGACCTTTGAATTGTATTTGATGATTAAAATAATTCGTGAGCAGTGGTTGATTTTGATGTTGAACAGAGTGGAAATAAGTTATTGTTTATGCATTTGGGAATTGTCTTAAAATATTAAATGGATACATGAGATGAACAAAGCTCCCCTACAAGCTGTTTTGGAATGCATATTGTCTTGTTTGATGACACTGTGTTAAATATTTTATTACAAACAGGGAGAAAGTTAATGCACAAAGTTGTTTGGACTATACACAGTAGTTGTTTTTTGGGGTTGCAATGGTCATTTGGTTAGTGTATTTCCTTTTACAGAATGGTTTTACGGATTACTTAATTAACTTTATAAACAATACTCGCTCTCTCTCCCCATCATTATTTCATTTTTCGCTAATTACAACCCCATCGCTTTCCCACATTCATTTTCCACTCCCTGTTCTAAAATTGATTACAGTCAAGGAGAATTATGTATTGAAGCAGTTGGAAGTTACATTTTCTTGGTTGGATCACATTGATGTTTTCTTTGGTATGTATTACAGTTGATTGCTTGTTGTCTTTGAGCAGTAATCATTTTCTTTTCCCCTTCATTTTATCATTTTTTTCTAAATACAAGCCCCTCACATATCCCAGGACCTTTTGTTTACCCCCTTCTCATTGACAACAGTTAAACAATTTATATGGATTGGATTGCATGAGTATGATATGTTGCTGAGCCAAAATCTATTTCATATTTTTAAAGAGTTGTCATATATGGTTGTTAAAGGAACTATTTTCTAATAAAGTATGCATATAGGAATGAGCTATTCAAATAAAAGGAAGAAAACCGAGGCCTACTATGCCCCTATCAAAGAGAAAGTTGCTACTTCCCCTTCCGCATCTTCAAATAATTCTAATAAATTTGTGTCCTCCCGCATGCATTGGAAGGATGATTTCTCTCATATGATCAGCGAGATGAGGCTTAAATATTCCACATGGCCTAAGGCAGGTTTAGAAGGACTAAAAGATGATAGCATCAACAAAGGAAATATTGTCTCACAAACTGGAAAATATGGATTTTAAGTTTTTATTTGTTGATGACAAATGACTTCAGATTTTCATATAACTTGTTTTTGGATATGTTGGTAATATATTTTGGAAATAGTTGCAAATATTATTGAGATAAATTATCAAATATGGATGTGATGATGGGAGTCACAAGGAGGGGTGTTTTGTTTAATTGACTAGTCATGTTATGATTGTTGAGAACTAAAGGGAGTCACAAGGGGTCCCACCTACTAGTTATTATTTATTTAAAACCCTTATTATGATTTATTACTCTTCCCCCCTTAACTAAAAAGTGGTTGAGTTTTAGTTAACTTAACTAATGAGGTGGTTCAACTACTTCAACCAATTCTAATTTGCTTAAAGGAAAAAGGAAAGGGAGGAACAAAGGGGGGATAGAAGGAGAAGCATACTAAGGTTTGTTCTTTGAGTTTATGTTGAGATAGTTCAGTTTTCATTCATTCTATAATTTATCACAAGCCTAAATATATTTTATGATAGTAGGGTCTTATTGTAGACAACAATATTCAGGGTTGAATTACATCATTCAGACACTTGTTTTTTAGAGGTGTTGATCTATCTTTGATAGTCTATGTAGACTTGTTTGTTTGTGAATTAGTTTTCATGACTGGCAAAGGTTATTGTGTAGATTCGAGTGGGCATCAATCTGTGGCAAGTGGATCCAGCTTTTAGAGTTCAGTTTTGGTTTTATGTCAGAGGTCCTTTTGTATGTTCCATCGGGGATGTCTAAGTTTGACTTTGGTCTGAAATTTCTCTATGAGATTTTGTAAAGAAAATGACTCTTTGGTGAATTGGAATGAAATAAAGGATTGCTTTATGTCTCATTTGTCTTGATTATCATTTTGGTGTCTTACTTCTATCTCTACACTTGTTTTCAACAACTATTATATTTAGAAAATCATATTTAAATGAATTTTCCAGCAAGCTTTTATTTGTGAAAAAGACTAGTGTAAGCACTTGTAATTGTAATTAATACTTGTGAGTTAGGATTTTATTTTTGATGGCTATAAACCTAGGGTGACATTCCCGTCTATTTTTCTTTAGCTAAGAAGAATCTGAAAATGCTTGAGTAAGATCATTTCATATATTTTCCTCAACACATAGGTTGGCTAGGACTTTGAGACATAGTTTTGTAACTCTAGTTGCTCGAAATGGAGTCTTACATTCTTATATTATGCTTTCTTCAAAATTGTTAAAAATTTGTGGGTATTCTTCCCACATGTTTTCATTGTGCTCCCATGTAGCATCTTCAGGATCATAGCAGATCCATTGAACCTTTACTAGATGCATACTGGTTTGTAACATCCCGCTCTTGCATGCACTGAGTAGACTTATTCTTTGAGGACACTTGTGTGCAAGTGATTAGAGCCATTATACTATTGGTTGTTTTGATTATGATTATGAGATATCGTAGATTTGATGATATTTTATTTTTTATTTATTTACATTGACAGGTGGTATTGATTGGGTTCTCCTGAGTGTGTAGGACTCTGGACGTTAGAAGTTTTCAAGGCATCGATGAAACTCCATGGACTCTGGATCGAGTCAGGGAGTGGACTGTTAGGGTTTGAATGTTGTTGATGTGACATATGTACATATGATTAGATATTATGATGTGGATTGTTATTGCTGACATATTTCGTTGATGGATGCAGGCTGACGATAACTTGTCGACCAGACTCACATTTGGAGTAAAGGGGTCACGCACGATAACCAGAGACATTGAGGGAGAGGTGTGGTAGTAGCCCTACCACAAACTACTAGCACTCCCACTGTGGCTCGAACAGTAGGTTAACGATTACCTAATTCAAGAAGACCCGCGATGTCATGAGGACATACTGTGACAATCACTCACGATGATTCTAAGGGGCATGCAATAAGGTAGGGTCCTTAATCCTTAGAGGCCCTTACTCTCCCACAAGATCACCTGACAGAGTATTGACTCCAGGGGCTTGACGTCTACCAAATTCATTCAAGAGGAAAGTGGCACCCTTGGAGCATGTAGTGCATCTTGAAGGGTACGTCACGCAAATAAAATGGAAAGAGGCGAGTGGCACCCTTGGAGCATGTAGTGTGTCCTAAAGGGAACATTGCAATTTTAACTATGGTAAGTTAATAAACCTAGTGCCTAGAAAATTATGCCTCCTTAGGACCTGTTCGGCCTTAAAATGAATGATGTGATGAGTAAAGTTTAATAAATAAAAAAATCCCTTAAGAAGTGTCACCAAGTCTAGTGAATTTAAAACCTAGGTCTAATTAGAACCTTTGAAGAAGAAAAAAAATGATTAAACATATAACAAGAAGAGGTAAAGAAAATTCAAGATTTATGAATTAAAGTAAAAAATTTAATGAAAGTTTAATTATTAAAAGGGGGTAAATGGTTGTTTGTCTAAACTTGTTAATTCTGAACTGAGTTAAAAAGGGGTAAACTTAAAGAAAAAGGGTGTTGGCATAGGGGTAGACACGGGGTTCAACGCTACAACAACGCACCAATAAAACCCTAACTACCGGCCCTTTCGAAAACACCTGCGAAGCAGATGAAGTCTCACCCGAGGTAGAGGGAGGGGTGGTTGCAGGACTCGGATGTTTGCAACCTTAGCTAGTACACAGATATGTGATTGTAACACCTTAACAGATCAATTATCAATTATGATTCATCAATATTCAATCTTAGCTTACAGCACAGCTAAATCCTAAAAATAGATCAACGCAGTATTCACATAGATTCAATAGACTCAAGCACTAAGCATACCAACATAGATCAGATCTAGCATTCATTCGCATTATTCAACACTAATCTATCATATCAGACTCATATATCATCTAACATCGCACTAAGAATTTAATCACATAAGCAAAAGAACAACCAAGAAGCACAAAACATTCACAACACAGGATATATGTGGTTCACCCCCTCCCTAGGGCTACGTCCACCAACTCTTCATCTTCTTTATTATCTCCGGTCAATCAGCTACATGCACAGAGCCTCAAAATCAACTCCGCAGAGGATAGGAGATCTGCGCACCTTGCTAGATCCTCCTTCCTTGAGTAGATCTAGGCACAGAGCCTTCCACAGTATGTACACAAAGCACTACAGATGACTTTCACTTAGCTCTGAAAGTCTCAACATACAATATACACCAAGCCTCTTACAATCATTTTCACTTAGAACAACTTGCCACTGACTAGTCACTACATCTTACATTGCCTCGAATTCTATTTATACATTACAAAATAGGCCTAAAGAATGGGTAAACCCATGGGCTGACATCCCCATACCCATTACATAAGCCCAAAAACCAAAAAGTCCCTAAAATGGGGCCAAGATCCCGCGATCTCCACTTCGATTTATGCTCTGCCTTCGACAGCTTGTCGAAGTCCCAAAAATAGGTCAAACATGACCAAGGATCCTCAAAACTTGGTCAAGGGCCAAATGACCCTCAACACTCACCTATGACTCATTCTGAGTCACTTTGCTCTGGGTAATTTTTCCTCAAAAGCCTCGAGCTTGGCTCGAGCTGTTTTGACCTGTTGTTGTGCCACAGCCTCCTTCTCAACAAACTCTTGGATTACTTCTTCATTGATAGGTCCCTCTAAGCGTTGTTCAGCTGCAGTGATGACTTGCTCCAGTTCTGCTCCTCGGCCTTCGATCTCAGTGAATAGTTGGAAAGCCTCATCCTGGATTGGTTGAAGCCTCTGATTCACTTCCATGAATCTGCTCTGAATGGTGTGGACCTATTGTTGAGCACTACGTTTTTCTTGGGATCACTTCATCCTTTCAATCGATGACAGGGGCTTCAACTATGCCTATACTATTTCTGCTTACTGCTTCGCCTCCTGGAGCTGTGACTCCAGTGCCTTCAATTCAGGATCCTCAATGAGTCACTCATAAGTCTAGGCACTACGATCACTTAGTTATTTACATTCCATGGTGAGGCTCTTGATTCTTTCAACTGCACTTCGAGCAGTTGCTTCTCGTTGATCTCGCACATCCTGTAGAGTACTAGGCATTGTTCTTAGCTCCAGATCTGTGATTCTTTGTTGAAGTTTCTGGATGGTTTTTGTGAGCTGTGCTACTTGGTGTTCGACTGGTTCTTCCTCCTTCTGCTCCAAGCCCATCACAGAGCGAAGTTCTCTGTTGACTACTTCTTTTACTCTGACCTACTCCGCGAGCATATTTCCTTTCTCCTGTTGGATCTGTGCTCTCTCTTCTTCTAACTTCGCTCAAGGAGAATCCTTCTCCTGTTGCGCAATCCTGCGTTGCTCTATAACTTCCTCTTGTGCTTGTTTCAGGGCTCCCATGGCCTGGTCTTTCTCAACTTTTGCTCGATGAAGGTGGGCTTCAGTCGCATCATCTAATCTGTGGAGTTGAGCAGGCTCATCTCCCAACTCTAGTTCTTCTGAGGGTGGGGGCATAGTGGAGACTGTGTGGTTCGAATGAAGGGCTTGTTGTACACATCTTAGTTCTGATTCAATTCTATCATACATGGATTCTTTTTTTTAGGGATGATTTTAGGGGCTAAATTTCTCTCATGGGCTAATTTTCCATGGTTTTTCAAAAAACAAGATTCGTTATTTTAAAAACGATTCGCCCAAATTCTATAGGATAAAATTATTTAATCTTAAAAAATGCCAAAATTTTATAAAAACTATATAAAATACTTAGAAATTTGAATATTTTTACAAAAATATCGCCAAACATTTATAGTTGACATATGAAGGATTAGTAATATTCACCAAGGTTTCTATATTTTAAAATAAATTTCCATCCTTAAA
>ML818018.1:27548-44622 GCA_009831015.1 Picea engelmannii
TAAAAACTATATAAAATACTTAGAAATTTGAATATTTTTACAAAAATATCGCCAAACATTTATAGTTGACATATGAAGGATTAGTAATATTCACCAAGGTTTCTATATTTTAAAATAAATTTCCATCCTTAAAATCATCCATGCTTGTTTTGCTTCGTTTCTTTGCAAAATATCTTCTAAGGCATCTCCTACAGCTGAAATAATGAAGTCAAAGTCATCGACCGTGAGTACATTATGCATCTTTTCCTTATTGGATTTGTACTTCTTCCGCAATGAAGGTTTCATGGGGAAAACCTTCCTTTTCTTGGATGGATTAGTGTCATCGGGGAGGTTTTGTGGCGGTGTTACTTCATCTTGCTTATATTCTTCTTGTTATTTTTCTTCTCTGTTCACCTCGTCGTCACCTCCTTTGCTAGGTGACTCAGATGTGGTCTCTTCTGATGAGCTGTGTACTTCCTGTACATCTTGCTTCTTCTTCTTCCTGCTGTTTCTTGGGGCATCATACTCTTCGAGAGTAACCACTAGGTTTCCAATGAGGTTCGGATCAGACAGCTCTACAGGGTCAGTAGGGATAAGGAGTTCTGCAGGTTAGTCTTTAATGATTTCTTCTAGGTCCTCTATGGTGAGCTTAAAGTAGTACTGAAGTTCTTCTCTGCTTTCATCGGCACGTTCAGTAATGTAAATAAAATGCCTATCTGTGTGGAACTTCATAAGAGGCCTGAATCTATCCAGGGTGTTCGATGTCATACGAGGGAAGGACTCGATAGATCTCCTAAGCTACAGGTAGTAGGTATGAAATATTGTGTTTCACTTCCACTGCTTTCCCATATCACTAAAATACCAGAGCGTGGTGAACTTCGCAGCAAGCGGATCGAATGTCTCGATCTCAGGGAAGGTCACACCTTCTGGCATATCCCAAGTAGTAAATGTGATGAAAATTAGGATCCAACTGAAGTGAATCTCATATCCCTGATCCTAAGCTTCGCAGTAATCCAGTTCGAGCTGGCTAACTAGGTACTTCGCCCAATTCATCTGTAAGCCTTCCATGCATTTCCCAACAAGGTCAACGAAAAACCCTGTAACCTACGTGGGTCTGTTCTTTATTACTAGCTTTCCTCTAGTTAATTGGCATGCTAGGTGCACTACACCATTATGGATGGAGGATACCTTGTATCCTCGCATCCCCTTCTCAACATCATCATATTTTTCTTTAATCGTCTATGCTAATGCAGGGTCTGCAGCTTTTCCTTGGTAGAAATCTTGTGGGTCTGGTCCCTGCATGCTCAGTCTAGTGATCCTATGGATCAATGCTATATTGACAGTGATACGTATGTCCAACCACAGATAGTCGCCATGGAAGAATGATAGCAGGAGCTTAACGCAGGCGTTAACCTCCTAGTGCCTTCCAAAATGTGGAATCTTCATTACATTCAAAAGGGTGGATTACGCGAGGTTCATGGTCCATGACTGAGGGATGATATTCATCTTCTTTCCCTTAGTCTTGGTCATATATTTGTGAGGTTCTAGCATGCCATAGCTCTTACGGTCTCCCAGGTTGTAGTCGTTAATCTTCAAGGTTGGAATCCTCTCTAGCTGTGGTCTGACTGCATGTATCCCCTTCAGGAGGTACGTATTGATGACAGTGTAGTCGAAGTCCCTCGGGACACTGTCATGACTCACTACACTAGACAGGGGTGGGATGTACTCAAGTAGGATGGACGATAATAAATTTTCATTCGCCAAGTCATCTCTATGCTTGGTTCTTTTCTTAGTCACAGCTCGAGATGGTCCGAATCCGGGAGCAGTTGACGGGGAGGCTTACACTTCTCTCGTCGATGAATCTTGTATGCCCACAGACATTACCTTTTCATTCATGAGGTCTATGAGTATCTCCTTCACAGATTCTTCAACTATGCTAAGTTCTTTGGACATACACACTCTTGGTTGAATATCTCGGGTTGAAGAGCAACTACTCAATGCAACGAGATGGATGGCGATAGCTCGATGATCACTGCGTGAAATCAACTAATCTATGAGCTCAGATAATAACGGGTGGAAAAAGTGTTCTCAGTGCAAGGCTCGATGGAATAAGTAGACAACTAGGTAATATATCTCTCCAATGGGTGAGAAGCCTTCATCAATGCAGTTATGTCCATTGTGGCGTGGTCCCAACGGTCTGATGGCGAGATTTCCAGTCATAACTATTGTTCTAACCGTTCGGGTCATCGGGATAATAGTTAGAATGCGTCCAACGGTCATATTACTTCGCTATGGCGAAGTGCCATGTTGTGTTGTACTGGTATCCCGACGAAGTTCAAATTCTGGAATCCTTCCTTCTACGCAGATACTTCTGGAACTTTCTGTAACTTTTCTATCTTTGTTTTCTTCTTATTGAGCTTTCTAGCCTTCTTCCTGGTGATCTTCGTCTCGATATTCCTCTTTCCATTCTGATTCTGATCTTCTCTGGGCATAGTAACTTTGCATTGTTGATGGTCTTTACTAGGGTTCAAGGGAAATACTTCTTCTTTGTCTAATGTAGGTGCTCTACTCTCCTGTACAGATAGGTTCCTCAAGTCCTCGTGTGTCCTTTCAACTTCGACATCCAAGTTTTTGGTTCTAAATAACTTCGACCTCTTTTCTTTTTCTTCAATCAAATGTGTGATCCTCCTAGTCATGAAATATTTTAATTCTTTCTTCTTCTGCTCTAATACTTCCTCTTCTTTTTTTCTGGCTTGATCCTTTTCAATCCAAGATTTTCCTAGTAACATAGCAAATGGGGTGCAGTTCTCAATAAATTTAAAAACCTCAAAATCTTCTTTTGTCGAGGTTCCATGAGCACTCATAGATATCTGTGTAAGTCTTCCACATAGGGTTATCAACTTTCCTCTAAATAATCCTATTCCTCCCAATGAAGGAATCATAGCAGGCTTTCCTAAAATTTCCCAAGTTCTTTCTGTCATGATATTCACCTGTGTTTCATCATCCAGAACACAGTCAATGTCGAAGTCTCCTATTCTTGTTTGTATGCATTCTTTTTCTTTGAATATCTCTGATAAGTTGATATCTCTGTGATCATTCAAGGTTTCTTTCATTTGCAATAGTACAATCTTTGATTATTTCTGGGGTTCTACCATGGTCTCAGTTTCTTGACCTTCCTCAGGGTTTTCTTGTCTCATATTCATTCTTTCAACCTTAGCAATCATTCTAGAGAAATCCATAACTTCACGATCCATAGCATTACAACAAAGACAACTAGGTCTTCTACCAAGGCATTCCTTAGCAATATGTCCCGGTCTTTTACAACTGTAACAAAGAGTCAATCCTCTCTTTCTCTTAAATGATCCCCAACCCTTCCTATACTACGCACTAGGATCATGGTAGCTAACCTGCAAAAAAATCTTTCTAGGATCCTGCATCCATTTGTTAGTCCAAGCATTCTTTCTATGCATATGAATAACATATCTTTAACTATTCCTATCAAATCTAGTCATATCAAATATTCTTTCTTCTATCTGTGCCCTAGTTTTTAGGTTAGGACAAAATTTGTCAAACATACCTAGATCCATATTCTTGAAACAAAAATTTCCACTAATCTTGCTTTCAGCAGAGCACAGAGCTTCCAGGTCTAAAACTTTTCACTATTCTTACCTTTACCGAAGCACAAAGATTTCAGATCTTACCTCTTTTCTTCAGATCAGACTTCTCTTCTTATCACATAGTTTCACAATCCAATTAGAGTACTGTGCACCAGGGAAACATATCTATGCATAGGGCTTTCACAATTTCAGGTCATATCTTTGCACAGAGCTTATTCTTCCTCAGTTCCCAGCAATCACAGTTTCAGGTCCCGGCAATGAAACCATTTGTTGGCACAGGGATAGACCCGGGGTTCAATGCTACAAAAACACACCAAAAAAGCCCTAACTACCAGACCTTTTGGTAACACCTGCGAAGTAGATTAAGTCTCACCCGAGATAGGGGCAAGGGTGGTTGCAGGACTCAGATGTTTGCAACCTTAGTTGGGACACAAATCTGTGATTGTAACACCTTAAAAAAACACTTAGAAATTATGATTCATCAATATTCAGTCTTATCTTACAGCACAACTAAATCCTAACAACATATCATTACAGTATTCACATAGATTCAATAGACTCAAGCTTTAAGCATACCAACATAGATCAGATCTAGCATTCATTCACATTATTCAACACTAAGATATCATATCAAACTCATCTATCATCTAACATCGCACTAAGCATTGAATCACATAAGAAAAAGAACAACCAAGAAGCACAAATCATTCACAACACAGGATATACGTGGTTCACCCCCTCCTTGGGGATACGTCCACCAACTCTTTGTCTTCTTTATTATCTCTGGTCAATCAACTACATGCACAGAGCCTTAAAATCAACTCCACAGAGGACAAGAGATCTGCGCACCTCGCTAGATCCTCCTTCCTTGAGTAGATCTAGGCATAAAGCCTTCCACATTCTTCACACAAAGCAGTATAGATGACTTGCACTTAGTTCTGTAAGTCTCAACATACAATACGCACCAAGCCTCTTACAATCATTTACACTTAGCACAACTTGCCACTGACTAGTCACTACTTCTTACATCAACTAGACTTCTATTTATACATTACAAAATAGGCCTAAGCATGGGTAAACCCATGGGCTGACATCCCCATACCCATTACATAAGCCCAAAACCCAAAAAGGCCCTAAAAAGGGGTCGAGATCCCGCGATCTCCACTTCGATTTGTGCTCCACCTTCGACAGCTTGTCCAAGTCCCAAAAATAGGTCAAACATGACCAAGGATCCTCAAAATTTTTTCAAGGGCAAACAAAGGGAAAATTAAAGAAAAGGGAGAAACTTAAAGAAAAAGGGGAATGTCTAACTTAGTAAGGAATCTAACCTTTGGAACTTTCTATTTATGAACTCAACTAGGATTTAAGTAAGGTGTAAATCATTTAAGAATTGTAAGGGAATAATGGGACACCGAGGAGCATTTTTAGGAACTCTTTTAGGTGGGTGAGGGAAATAGGAAAATTTAATTAATTAATAAATTGATTTTTTGGTGCAACTAGGGGATCAGGCGACATGTGTATGGGGGAGGCTTTTCCTAATTAAATAAATGAAAAAGGAAACTAATGACTAAGAGAACTCTATAAAAAGGATGGTGGGGGAGGAGTATGGATCACATTTGGTATGTGTAAGGTTACACTGTTGGAATTGTATCCTGACTGAATTTCTCTTGTCGGAGTTGGGGTACCTAGCTCGGTTAACGAGTGGTAGATCAACCTTGCAAGGTGAGTTAGGAAGCTAGCATTCTCTGGTATTATGTCGGTGGCCCCTTTGTGGATCGGGGGGCTCAGGGGGAAGAAGAGTACCCCTAGCATTGGTTGGGAGGTACCGGTGAGGTATTAGTGGTTTTCAAGCCATAGCGGGATGGAGCACGAGCACTGGACAACAACAGCAGAACCTTCGCCTTCGCTCAAGATACACACATTTAAATTTCGCAATTTTTATTTAGTTGATTGCATTCTAATTTACATCTAGATGGTATGAATTTCTAGTTTCTCGCTCTGTGTTCTGTTGTTTGTATGGACTTACGATTCGCCCGAGAGAGACTTCATCCTTATATGTTTATGGTCCCTATTGTACACAGATTTCTCCTTGATTATTTATCTGTAGTCCACTTTCTGGTAGCGCTGCAACCATCATTCAATCCAGTTGTCTTCTTGCCTTCTTATATTCTAATAGCGCAACGATAGTTGCGTCTGTCAGTATATCACCTGCATTTTTAATCCTTGAGGTGACTCTATGTGGAAATCCTTTGATGTGATCTTCCTGTATTCAAGATGTACCTTATAATATTTTATATACGTTTTAATGTTGGGAAATTTTTTATTTTTTTTAATCCTTTAACTATGTTTTAAATGTTGGGAAATGAACACATTCTTACCTGGAAGTGAGTGTGTTAGTTAAACCTATGATTATGATTTATAATCGATTAACTGCGTTTTAATGCTGGGAAATTTTGCTTTTATAATCTTGTATTTGTGTTTTAATGTTGGGCTAATTTCGTTTTTATAATCTTTTACATGTGTTTTAATGCTGGGCAATTTTTTTTTTTTTAATCCTTTAACTGTGTTTCAAGTGTTGGGTAGAACTTGTTTTTACAATCTTTAAATTGTGTTGAGGGTAGTGGCAATTTCTTGTTTATTCTCTGAATTTTTGAACCAATGGCAACACAGTTTCTTTTATCGTGAATGTCCATTAGGACAATTGGCAATTCTAATATCCTCCATACCGCAACTCTAAGCGATGGGAAATTTAAATTATTTCTATAATCAATTGCAGGTGAGGTATTCTCGGTGAATCCTTAATTTTTGTCAACAGACGAATATATATTATTGTCAGTAATTTTTACATTCTCAATAGAGTAATTGTTTTGCATATTTTCTTTTATTTTAGAACCCAACCTACATAACATTAAAGCTGAGTGATTATTGCTCACCTGCTGAAAGCTATCTCGCCATGCTTGTCGACTTTGTTCTACGGATGCTTGTTGACTTGGATCCATCTGACTATTGCATTAATCGAAGTCACCACTATTTCATTAAATATGTAGTGATTGTCCAACATTGTGCTTATATATATATATATATATATATATATATATATATATATATATATATATATATATATATATNATACTCTACTCCCAAGAAATTGGATGATATATTTATTAAACCTATATCTAGATTGAATGTCTTGGGCAAACCAGGGTGACTGCAAAGCTTCACTGCTACAAGTACTTTTATGTTACTTTTACAGTTAAACTTTTAGCAATTTCCTCAATATCTTTTACAAATAACTGTGGTGATTCCTTGATCTCCTTTACACAATAAGATTGTTAAATTATGTAAACTAACTCCATTTACAAGTTATGAATATATTATATTTGTAAACTAAACATTCAGTTGTAGCACCTTTAGTTTAGTGCCTCCCATGGTTTTTGTAAACTAAACGTTTATGCCTTTATGCCATTAAATTCAAGTCATCATTTATATAGTCAACTCAACATTAAAGATTTCCAATTGGAGAATGAAGAGACTTATTATTTTTAAATTGAAATCTTGAGTTTGGCAAGAGGCCACGTCCTTGGATTTTATTTCACCTATTTTTTTAACAGTCATTCGTTGCAGCACAACGATTGTCCCGAGAGTGAGTGGTTGCCAGGTGTTGATTTCCCCTTTTATTACTACCCATAGATTTAGATAGCACAATGATTTTTATTTATTACTACACAGAGATTTAGATAGCACAACAATTTTTATTTATTACTACACAGAGATTTAGATAGCTCAACAATTTTTATTTATTACTACACAGAGATTTAGACAACACAACGATTTGTATTTATTACTACACATAGATTTAGATAGCACAATGATTTTTATTTATTACTACACAGAGATTTAGATAGAACAACGACTTGTATTTATTACTACACAGAGATTTAGATAGCACAACGATTTTTATTTATTACTGCACATAGATTTTTTTTATTTCTATCTAAATTCTAATTATTAATACACAGGGATTTTAATGCTATCTAAATTTTAAATTAAAAATACACAGAGATTTATTTACTATCTCTTTATGTAGTGCGGCAATAACACAATGAATTCTATTTTTATCACACAGATAATTGTTACTTACGTAATTTCAGACTATTTTTGGATTTTGGCAGTTGGCTTATGGTCGGGGGTCTATTAAGGAGGTTAACATAACAAATTATATATTATGAAATTATAGCATCGACCACCTTATCAATAACCTTCGATGTCATTTTTATAATTCTACAAAAGGTTTATATAAGTTATTATTTTTTTGTTGCCTACAAAATCGTTTCTAGGAAAAACTTTTTCTATAAAAATCTTTCAAGGAATTTAGATATTTATAGGTGTGTGATACAATGGGAGCAACTAACCTAAACATTGTTATTTGACAAAGTGATGCACCTTTCCATGTGTTCACACTATGGGTGTGAATCGATTTACAAAGTGGAGATCCTTAACATAAATAGTTTGATTCAGCAAGACGTGCACTTTGTTATGTTTGTTACTAGGGATGTTATTTGATCTTCAAGTAGTGATTCAATGTATAGCTCTTGGAGTATTTACAAGAATTTATAAGATGTTATAAATGAAACTACATTATTTAGATGTTATTCAATTCCATATTACAGTTCTTTCAATGAACAAGTTATTTGGTATATTAGGACCTTTGACAGTAGAAGTTGGCACCTTGACGCGATGGTTGTGTTTGTTAAAGGTTTAGATTTGTATGCGCTTGGGATTATTGTGCAGTCCGCGCACCATGATGACATGATTCCTTGGGTTCATATCATTGCATGCATTGATCGATAGCACATATGAAACCTGTCTTAGGGTCTCGTGCCTCCCGATGTGGATGTTGTTGTTTTTGTAATTGGGGTTGTACTCTTATTACAACATTTGTTGTGATTGTCTCTCGCTTGCTGAGAAGGTTCTAGTTACTGTTCATCGAAACTGTTGTGTTGGTTTGATTGATGTTTCTTAGCTTAGTAGGCATGGTCTTTCTTGTGTTGGGTGGGATGTAGACACCTCCTTATTCCTCGGAACAGTCGCCAGCCTTGAGACCTTAAATGGTCAAAATCGGTGGGAACTCGGGATTGAGCATTTCTTATGTGTCCTGGAGGTCCTAACCTTGCAGGGTAGGATGGGCGGGTAGTCATTATTATTATTTGTTTGATTGGATGTCATATGTTGCTTCTAGCTACATGATGTGCTAGTATGCTAGGTTGTTATGTTTGTATGATGTGTGAATTGTGTGTGATTGGTACGTTGTCGAGTTGCGATGATTGATTTTATTGTCGTTATTACTTTCCTACAAAAACAAATCTTTGTTTCTTGTTGTCCTAATGACGGGGTTTGTCACATATGGTATCAGAGCTAGTTTGACCCACGACTTGGGATCACTACGACTTCCTTGAATATATATTTGATTATAATGTCGCTAATTAATTTGATGTGTATTCATGCAGGTAATCATGGTTAGAGGATGTCGCAGAGGCAGACTAAGGGGTGCTAGGGAAGGAGGCGTGACACCCCCAGTAGCATCCGCGCCTGAGGGGTCTAACCCTCAGGCAGACGAACAGGTTGTCGGGCAGTAACAAATAGCTATGGGTGATGTGGTTGGGATAGTGAGGTCCTTTTAGAGGATGTCAGAGGCACTGATCAGTCGTTTGGATAGAGATGAGGCCAGGGCGTCGGCACCTCTTGAGGGTCCATCGTGTGCTTCGGCCAGTACTAGTACCATTCACTGTGAACTATAGAAGGTCAAATTTCCTGAGTTCTTTGGTGCCCCCGATGGCGCAGCCACCGAGGCATGGTTGGAGAATATGGCGATGTGCTTTTCACTTCGCAACTATACCTCCAACATGAAGGTCTGCATGGCAGTCTTTCAACTGAAGGGGAGCACTCTTCTATGGTGGAAGACACTCATGTCACAATTGAACATGGTCGTAAAAAATGTTTCATGGGAACTGTTCGAGGAACAGTTCCATGAGAGGTATCTATCTGAGGAATTCATTGAGCATCAACTCAATGAGTTCAATGCCTTGTGATAGGGAAGTCATACGGTGCCCAAGTACGAGGCCCATTTTATGGAGTTTCTTCAATATGATCTACCCCTGAATACTGAGAAGCTTAAGGTCAAAAAGTTTGTGTTTGGCCTTAATGTCAGCATTCGTGCGAAGGTGAGGATTTTGATGCCTCAAACCTTACATGATGCTCTCCAAAAGGACCTCATAGTAGAGAAGGAACTCATCAGTGGGTGTCAGAGTAGGACTCCAGCAAGACCAGTGGGACATGTGTCATCTTGTGCGCAACAACATCAGACACTATCTAGACATTCACCAGGATATTGTGACATCCAAAGAGGATCCAATTTCACTACACCTCAATGACCAGTGCCTCAGTAGTGGACTCCTTACTGAGGACCACAACACCAGTAGTAGCATTGACCAGAACAACAACAGTTTAGGCATGTTCAGCAGAATAGACCAGGGTTTCAGGTCGGTGGGCCATCAGCTTCTACTTCGGGTACCAGGAGTATTGGACCAAAGAAAGGGTATTGGACATGTGGAGAGCCACATTACCAGTGTGACTACCTAGTGGAGAGGACCAAATCATATGAATCAGTCAGACCCACTACCATGGAATATTTGGGGAAGTCCCATCATATTCATGCAATGACAAATAACTACCAGGAAGACCACCAGTCGACTGTGCTCGAGATGTCAGGTACCTTCGTTGACTAGACCCTTAGTATTTTGATAGATCCAGGTGCTATAGAGATTTGTATTTCTGGTGAAGCGCTAAAAATAACTAAGGTAAAGGTAGTCTATCAAGACGATTTTATCTTTGTAGAAATGGATTTGAGAGACAAACACAAGGTTGGAGGGAAGGTCACAGGTTGTATCCTTAACCTGGGAGAGTTTGGCACAAGGGCCAACCTGTATGTCATGATCTTGGGGTCTTATGATGTCATGATCGATATGGACTGGTTGGAATCACATGAGGTGATACTCAAATGTAAGATGAAATGGTTGAGCTTGGTCAATGACGAGGGACAAAGACACGTGATTGTAGGTCGGAACTAGGGAGTCTCCCTGAGGTTCATCTCTTCCTTGCAGCTATGGAAGAGAATGTGCAAGGGATGTAAGCTTTATGTGATCCTTGCATTAAATGAGAAGGGAGTGGCAGAAGGTCTAGAAAACCTTCTGGTGGTGTGAGAGTTTTCAGATGTCTTCTCTGAGGAGTTACCTGGGATATCGCCAGAGAGGGAATTAGAATTTACCATCAACCTAAAACCAAGAACTGAATCGATAGCAAGAATTCCTTATCGGATGTCAACCCCGGAGTTACAGGTGCTGAAAATGCAACTAAAGGAATTGTTAGACCTAGGACTTATACGTCTGATTGTGTCACCGTGGGGTGCACCTGTTATTTTCATATGGAAGAAGGATGGTTCGTGGAGACTCTGCATTGACTACCGTCAATTAAATAAGGAAACGATCAAGAACCAGTATATGTTTCCAATGATTGACGATCTATTTGATCAAATGAAAGGTGAGACGATGTTTTCAAAGATCCACTTGAGATTAGGGTATCACCAGTTACAAATCAAGGAGGATGAAATCCCTAATACCACCTTTAAGATGACGTTTGGACATTACGAGTTTACTATTTTACTGTTTGGACTGACGAACGCCCAAGGGGTATTTTTGAGCTTGATGAACTGGGTGTTCTACGAATACTTGGACAAGTTCGTCCAAGTATTCATTGATGATATTTTGATCTATTCTTAGATGATGGAGGTGCATGACGAGCACTTGCGCTTGGTACTACAATGTCTACGAGAGAAAAAATTGTATGGGAAACTGTCTAAATGCTCATTTTGTCAATCGAAGATTTACTACATAGGGAATGTCATCTCCGGTGAAGGTATCGTTGTGGACCCAGCAAAGGTCTAGGCTATTATGGAATGGTCTACGCTGACGAAAGTACCAGAAGTGCATAGCTTCATGGGTTTAGCGGGATACTATCGACGATTCGTCGAGGGGTTTTCGAAGATAGCAAATCCGATTACGGAATTGCAAAAGAAGAACAAGAAGTTTGTTTGGACCAAGAAATGCGCAGAGGAATTTCAGAGGCTCAAGGAGTTGTTGACGAGAGCGTTGATACTAAAGGTCCCTGACATGGACAAGGATTTCTTGGTATGCACTGACGCATCCAAGGAAGGATTAGGCGGAGTCTTGATGCAATACGGTCGAGTGATCGCTTACATCTTGATAAAGTTGAGAAGGCATGAAGAGAACTATGCAATGCACGATTTGGAGTTGTTAGCCATTGTTTATGCCTTGAGAGTTTGGAGACACTACCTTATTGGATGAAAATTTGAACTTAAAACAGACCACTATGGTCTACAACACATATTTACGCAAAGCGACTTGAACGCACGACAACAACGTTGGTTGGAATTGCTTAGCGAGTACAATTTCGAGATTACTTACATAAAATGAATAGTGAATAGAGTGGTTGATGCGTTGAGTCGGAGACCGCGCATATGTTCGGTGATGCCTCTTCAGATGAATCTATGTGAAAAGATTCTAACTTTACAGCGCAACGATAACTGGTACAAAGAGGTCAAGGATTTTATCGGACAAAACACAATGATGGTACCAAAATTTGAGGGATTTACGTTGGACAATGATGGATTATTGAAATTTAAAAATCAAATTTACGTAAAACCCAACGATGAGTTGAGGAGTTTGATCCTAAACGAGGCTCATATAGCAGTGTACATGGCTCACCCAAGAGTCACAAATATGAGGGTAGACCTTAAAACCTTATTCTATTGGAAAGGAATGAAGGCATACATAGTCAACTACGTGACAATATGTCTAGAATGTCAGCAGGTGAAGGTTGAACATAGACATCCGACAAGATTACTCCAGTCGCATGTTATTCCAGAATCAAAATGGGAGGTCATTTCGATGGATTTCATTGTTTGATTGCCACTAACGGCATGGAGACACGACTCGATTTTTTGTGGTAGTCGACACTCTGATGAAGAGTGCTCATTTTATTCCTGTGTGTATGACGTATCAGGAACCTGATATAGCTAGAGTTTTCATCAGTGAGATTGTGAGGCTGCATGGTGTGCCTAAAAGGATTATATCCGATAGAGGATCGATGTTTACAAGATGATTTTGGACTAGTTTTCAAGAGGCCTTGGGAACCCAACTTAACTTTAGTACCACATATCACCCGGAGACAGACAGGTAGACCGAAAGAACAAACCAAATCTTGGAGGATATGGTTTGTATGTACATGATGGACCAACATAAGCATTGGGAAGAATTCTTGCCACTGGTATAATTTTCTTATAACAACAGTTATCAAAGCACCATTAAGATGGTGCCTTTCGAGTTTCTTTATGGGCGACCATGTCGGACAGATTTGAGTTGGGATCATCTTGAGGATAGGGTCCTGGTGGGACCAGAAGTGATCTAAGAAATGGAAGATAAAATGCAAACAATAAGACAAAGGATCAAGGAAGCGCAGGATCAACAAAAGAGTTATGTTGATGTGCATCATGTCGACCGTAGTTATGAAGTTGGCAATCGAGTCTTCTTGCGGGTGAAACCGCATAAGAGTTTGATCAAGTTTGGAAAGGGTGATAAACTCTCTCCTAGGTTCATGGGACCCTTCGAGATTTTGGAAAAGAAGGGGCCCGTAGCCTATCGACTAGCCTTGCCTGATTCTTTGAGGCATATGCACGATTTTTTTCACATATATGTTTTGAGACATTATGTTAGTGATCCTACACATGTTATTGACATGAGTTACTTGTAGGTATCAGACAAGGTTTCTCTCACGGAGGAGCCAATCTGCATTCTGGACCATCGCATTCGACAACTACTTCGTCGAACAATAGATCAGGTCAAGGTCCAGTGGGACAACTATAGTCCACACTCGACGACTTGGGAGCAGGGATGATTTTAGGGGATAAATTTTTCTCATGGTCTAATTTTCCATGGTTTTTCCAAAAATGAGATTCGTTATTTTAAAAATGATTCGCCTAAATTCTATAGGTAAAATTATTTTACCTTAAAAATCTCCAAAACTTTATAAAAACTATATAAAATACTTAGAAATTTGAATATTTAAAAAAAAATATCGCTAAACATTTATAGTTGACATATGAAGGATTAGTAATATTCACCAAGGTTTCTACATTTTAAAATAAATTTGCATCCTTAAAATCATCCCTACTTGGGAGGACGCATATGATATGCATCATCAGTTTTCATTTGTGTTTGATAGCTAGACATGTGATACTATGATACACTTTGTTTCAGAACTTACATACTGTGAAACTTTGGGATGGAGTTTAAAATAAGAGGGGGTGTATGTAACATCCCGCTCTTGTTCACACTTAGCAGACTTATTCTTTGAGGACACGTGCGTGCAAGTGATATGGGTCATTATACTATTGGTTGTTTTGATTATGATTATGAGATATTGTGGATTTGATGATATGTTATTTTTGTTGTATTTACATTGACAGGTGATATTGACTGGGTTCTCCTGAGTGTCCAGGACTCTGGATCTTAGAGGATGCCGAGGCATCGATGAAACTCCTTTCACTATGGATCGAGTCAGGGAGAGGACTGTTAAGGTTTGAATGTTGTTGATGTGACATATGTACATATGATTAGATATTATGATGTTGATTGTTATCGCTGACATATTTCGTTGATGGATGCAGGCTGATGATAGTTTGCCAACCAGACTCACATTTGGAGTAATGGGGTCATGCACAACAACCAGAGACATCGAGGGAGAGGTGTGGCAGTAACTCTGCCACATCCTACTAGCACTCTCGTCGTGGCTTGAACTGTAGGTTAATGATTACCTAGTTCTAGAAGACCCATGATGCCATGAGGAAAGACTGTGACAGTCGCTCACAATGATTCTAAGGGGCACACAATAAGGAAGGGTCCTTATTCCTTAGAGGCCCTTAGTCTCCCACAAGATCACCTGACGAAGTATTGACTCCAAGGGTTTGACGTCTACCAAATTCAATAAATAGGAGAGTGGCACCCTTGCAGAACGTAGTGCGTCTTGAAGGGCACGTCGCACAAATAAAATAGAAAGAGGAGAATGGCACCCTTGGAGCATGTAGTGCGTCTTGAAGGGTACGTCACAATTTTAACTATGGTAAGTTAATAAACCTAGTGCCTAGAAAACTATGCCTCCTTAGGACCTGGTCGACCTTAAAATGAATGATGTGCTGAGTAAAGTTTAATAAAAAATATTCCCTTAAGAACTATCACCAAGCCTAGTGAATTTAAAACCTAGTTCTAAGTAGAACCTTTGAACAAGAAAAAAACAACTAATTAGGCATATAACAAGAAGGGGTAAAGTAAATTCAAGCTTTATGAATTAAAGTAAAATTTCTAATGAAGGATTAATTATTAAAACGGGGTAAATGGTTGTTTGTCTAAACTTGCTAATTTTGAAATTAGTTAAAAAGGGGGAAACTTAAAGAAAAGGGAGAAACTTAAAGAAAAAGGGAAACTTAAAGAAAAGGGGAAAATTAAAGAAAAATGGGAATGTCTAACTTAGTAAGAAATCTAGCCTTTGGAACTATCTATTTATGAACTCAACTAGGATTTAATTAAGGTGTAAGTAATTTAAGAATTGTAAGGGAATAATGAGACATGGAGGAGTTTTTTTAAGAACGCTTTTAGGTGGGTGAGGGAAATAGGAAAATTTAATTAATTAATAAATTGATTTTCTAGTGCAACTAGGGGATCGAGTGACATGTGTACGGGGGAGGTTTTTCCTAATTAAATAAATGAAAAAGGAAACTAATGACTAAGATAACTCTATAAAAAGGATGGTGGGGGAGGACTATGGATCACATATGATATGCGTAAGGTTACGCTGCCATAATTTTATCTTGACTGAATTTCTCTTGTGGGAGTTGGTGTACCTAGCTCGGTTAATGAGTGGTAGCTCGACCTTGCGAGGCAAGTTGGGAAGCTAGCATTCTCTAGTATTTTGTGTGTGACCCCTTTGTGGCTCGGGGGGCTTAGGGGGAAGAAGAGTACCCCTAGTGTTGGCTGGGATGTACCAGTGAGGTCTCAATGGTTGGTAAGTCAGAGTGAGATAGAGCGCGAGCGCGGGACAACAACACCAGAACCTTCGCCTTCGCTCAAGGTACACACATCTAAATTTCACAATTTTTATTTAGTTGATTGCATGTTGATTTACATATAGATAGTATGAATTCATGGTTTCTCGCTCTGTGTTTTGTTGTTTGTATTGCCTTACAATTCACCCGAGAGAGACTTCATCCTTCTATGTTTATGGTCCCTATTGCACACAGAGCGCTCCTTGATTACTTATCTGTAGTCCACTTTCTGGCAGCGTTGAAACCATCATTCAATCCAGTTGTCTTCTTGACTTCTTATATTCCAATGTCGCATCAATAGTTGCACCTATCAGTATATCGCCTACGTTTTTAATCCTTGAGGCAACTCTACGTGGGAATCCTTTGATGTGATCTTCCCGTATTCAAGAGGTACCTTATAATATTTTATATGTGTTTTAATGCTGGGCAATTTTTATTTTTTTTTAATCGTTTAACTGCATTTTAAATGTTGGGCAACGATCGCATTCTTACCTGGAAGCGAGTGTGTTAGTTAAACCTGTGATTGTGCTTTATAATCAATTAACTGCATTTTAATGCTGGACAAATTTTGTTTTTATAATCTTGTATTTGTGTTTTAATGTTGGGCTAATTTCATTTTTATAATATTTTACATGCATTTTAATGCTGGGCAATTTTTTGGTTTTTTTTTAATCCTTTAATTGCGTTTCAAATGTTGGGTAGAACTTTTTTTTACAATCTTTAAATTTCGTTGAGGGCAGTGGCAGTTTCTTGTTTATTCTATGAATTTTTGAGCCAATGGCAACGCGGTTTCTTTTATCGTGAATGTCCATTCAGACAATTGGAAATTCTAATTTCCTCAATCCCGCAACTTTGATCGATGGGAAATTGAAATTATGTCTATAATCAATTGCAGGTAAGGTCTGCTCGGCGAATCCTTAATTTCTATCAACAGATGAATTTCAATTACTATAAGTGATTTTTACATTCTCAAATAGAGTAATCGCTTTTCATATTTGCTTTTATTTCAGAACCCAGCCTACCTAACATTAAAGCTGAGTGATTATTGCTCACCTGCTGAAAGCTATCTCACCATGCTTGTCGACTTTGTTCTACGGATGCTTGTTGACTTGGATCCATCTGACTATTGCATTAATCGAAGTTGCCACTATTGCATTAAATCTGTAGTGATTGTCCAATGTTGTGCTTATACTATATTATACTATACTCCCAAGAAATTGGATGATATATTTATTAAACCTATATA
>ML818018.1:51271-83258 GCA_009831015.1 Picea engelmannii
TATCACAACAGAACTACAACAATTCGTATGACTCAGTCAATCACGAACTCCCTAGCATGAGATGAAATTAGATGAAAAAGGAGAACTGTCTGTCATAAAGCAAGAAATCTCATTTACAGATACATAAGCTGGAAGCTAGAATAACAGTTAAAGCATTACAGTCGGGATCTCAGCTCTACCATCGATCATTACAAAATGGAAAAAATGCCTACATATACTTCAGTCAAAATCCGCCTGGCGACAGTGTCTCAGGACTTTTAATGAGGGGTCATTTCTTCAATCAAATCTGTCCTCTGGACTCCTGTCATATGCTTCTTCAATTCAGCATGGCTCGCGCCAGGGGGGAGCCAAGCCTCTTTTAATGTTTGAATTGGCGTGCTCGGGCTCTCTTGGCGAGTTGAAGACTCGGTGTGACCTTTCTGCAGAGAATTGGTACAAAGGGACCCTCCTGGGTAAACTTCAGCCAAAACCTCCATACTCTGCAATAAATGGGTGACGCGAGACTTCACCTACCTTCCTTATCCTTTTCCGCTGAGCCTAACGGCTCCTTGAGTTCCCTTGGGAAACACTGCTGCAACAACCCGATCCACAGGTCCTTTCCAATCTCTTCACGGCCTTCAGCACCTGACCATGGTCATCCCTGACTCTCTATCGGGGATCGGGGTTTCGCGATTCCTGCTGTCAAGAGTTCTTGACCCTTTGAATTCCTGATCACCGATTCTCCGATGAGCGCATGCATGGGTTAGCCCTCCCGGCTATACTATAATCCATACGACCACCTCTTATGTGACCTGAGCCGAACCTCTGTCGGGATTTCGGCGTTTTTGATGTCTCGACACACAAGTTCTCCAGACTCGCTAATCTCTGATCCCCGACTCTGTGGGATCTCTCGCCACGTGTCTCTACTGATAGACAACTCAGATTTAGTCGGGAAATCGCGTATCGCGATTCATTCATGTAAGAGTTTCATGCCTCCAGAAACTCCGATCCTGCGATGGCCTGAAACCCCGACTTTCCTTCTGATGCCTGACGCGTGTCCTCCACGATTGACAGTTGTTCCCGCCGATCGAGAAATTGCGAATCGTGTTTCTGAAATGCATAAAACTCTCGCTCCCAGGATTTCCGATGAAGCCCTCCTGCGGAGCTTTCGCCGCATCCCTTGTCCATGATCAGGCTCGCTTGCTTGACTTAGGCCCTAAGCATATTTCTTTTATGTGCTGCGCTTGGGAGCTCCTAGGGCAACTTGCAGACTTGTGTACCCCGTTCCTAAAGACAAGAAATGTTACTAACAACACTCTAGACATCTGGCCATGTAATTAGCCACTTCTTTCTTCACTCATGGACAAAAGTATTGGATTATCATAGCTGCAATTGTCTTCTGATATCATGAGTGATCAACATATGGAACATTGTGCATTTCCTTCATCATTGCATTTTTCATCTCATTGGAGTTCGACACATATACTTTTCCTTTGTACATGAGAATTCCATCTTCTTTCAACTTATAATAATTAAATTTTTGTTGTAAATTTCCTTGGTGTAATGTTTCTTTTATTTTTATATACTGTTGATCTGAATTTGTTGTTGCAATAATNTTCGACACATATACTTTTCCTTTGTACATGAGAATTCCATCTTCTTTCAACTTATAATAATTAAATTTTTGTTGTAAATTTCCTTGGTGTAATGTTTCTTTTATTTTTATATACTGTTGATCTGAATTTGTTGTTGCAATAATTTTATCTTTTATAGTATTCATGTACATGGTGATGGTTGCAATATGCATCTCATGATCTCTCTTGTGCATCATCCACTTGATTGTCTTTTCCTTTGATGTGCTTAATTTCAATGTCATATTCACTAAGGAATTTCAACCATCTAGTTTGTTTGGCATTTAATCTGGGTTGTCCAAACAATATTTTTAGACCACATTGGTTTGTCCTTAGCTCAAATTTTCTCCCCATGAGGTAGTGTCTCCACATTTTAATGCATGTATGATTGCTTCTAACTCCATGTCATGTGTGGAATAATTCTTCTAGTGATTTTTTAATTTTCTAGAAACATAGCATACCACATGATCTTTTGTGTGAGAAATCCATCGAGCCCTTCATTACATGCATCAATGCACAAAAACAAATCTTCATCCGGATCTGCAATCTTCAATATTGGCACAATTGTCATTATTTCCTTCAACTATTGAAAGATCTCTTCACACTTGGGAGTCCATTCAAATTTCACTCTCTTATTTTGCAAAGAAGGTATTGGACTTGGAATCTTTCAAAATCATTTTATGAATCTTTGGTAATAACCAGAAAAAACCATAAATAATCTGACCTCTGAGACATTTCTTGGCACTGTACATCCTTGGTGGAAATCTTGGGATTTCTTGAAAAAACATCTTCAAAATATCTTAAGACCGGATGGTCTTCAATGCTTGCCATTTTATCTCTAGTTGTCTCTTCCGTATGGGCTACAAAAATCTGGCATCCCTTCCTAAAACTCTTTCTCAACTGCATAGTTGAAATCTCTCTAACAACGACAGCTCTTGGAATGCATTGAACCTTTCCTTGGTTCCCTTCTTCATCAATACATGTGATTGTCTTGTTGTAACAACCTAGGACAACATAGTGTTTTTCCAACCAATCCATGCCAATTATATAATCATACAAACCCAATGGTATGATGTTTACATCTACCTTTGTACTGAGTCCATTCATATCTATTGGACAATATTTAACTATCTCATTGATTTTCCTCTTATCCCTTGTATCTAATTGAAATAGATAATATTTCTTATGCTTACTCCTTTGAAAGTGAAATATTTCAACAATGTTAGAGCTTATGTAACTATGGCTATCTCCATAATCAATTAAAATTGTTATGGGTTGGTTATCAATCTTACCTTCCACTTTTATCACAGGGGATTGATATTTTTCTTGCTTGTTGTCCAAAGCTGCACAAATCCTTGGCATGCTTCCTCCCATGTCTTTCACTATTTCAGCCTTCTAAATGTTGTGGACAGTCCCTATATAAGTGATTTACCTTACATCCCCAACACTGTACATGTTTCTACCTTGTCCTTTTCCCATATTAATCTAAAATATTTTGCTCATTTTGGGTTGACCAACCTTGTTGATTTTCTTGGGAGTTGTTCTTGAAAAAGGGCGGCTTAAAACATTTTTTTTTTTTTGGTCCTTTTTACCCTTCATCTTGTCATTCCATGTTTTTTGGAAAACTGGTCTTCCTCTTCTTTTCTCATAAATATGCTTTTCTCTTATTATGGATTCCTCCAAAGTCTTGGGGTTATAATATTGTATCTTGTCAATGCAGAAAGAGGGTAACCCACATAGAAACCTTTGGATTTTTACTTTTACATCCTTTATGAAGTCAACATATTTCAGCAACTCAAAGAACCTATTTCCGTATTTTCCATTCTCATGCTTCTCAACTTGAGTTCAAAGAACTCTTTCATCTTTCTTTCATAATAATGTTTAGAAAAATATTTATCTTGGAAATATCCTTTGAACTCCTTTCATGATATATTCTTCTCATCAAGGTGTTTGGCTTGTTTAAGTTGATTCCACCACATGGTTTTTTTTCCTTGCAAATGGTATGCTGCAATTCTATATTCTACCCTTGAAGAGTTATCATGCAACTAGAAATATTTCTTCATTTCCAACATCCAGGCCTTGGCTACTTCACCTTTTCTATGCTCAACATTGAAATTTGGTGGCTTGATTTTCCTGAGTTCACCCTACAAGATGTTTTCCTCGGGCTTTTTTCTTTGTCTTCTAACAAGAGACACTTGATTTTCTCCCTAACACTGAACCTACATGATTTCTCCTAGTGTATTTCCTTGGATAACAATGATGCCTTCTCATGCTTCTTGACTATCTATCATTCTTATGATCACCCCTTTTGCTATGGGATTTGGATGTTGTCACTTCCATAGCACTAAATTCTTGCTTGGTGATAGATTCATTGTTAACTTTCTTATGCAACATATTTAGGATCTAAAGTATCTTTTCCTAAGCCTTCATAATCCTTTCATTATCTTCTCTATAGATATGCACTTCTCTATGTAGGATTATCATAGTTACATTCTCATGCCTTCCACTTCTTCCATTAGACCACTAGTAAATTTGGGTCATTTTGTGACAACCATTTTGATGCTTTTGCAACGTTATGTCATGGAGATTGCGATGAATATTGGGCCCCCAAAACATTGCTTCACATTTTGTGGCAAGTGCGACGAACCTGGGATATCGTTGCAAGAGAGACGACCCAAGGAGATCATCGCAAGCGAGACGACCTATAGTGGTCATCGCAAGAGTGACAATCGGAGGAGGTTTTCGAAAGCGAGACGAACTACGGTGGTCGTCGCAAGCGAGACGACCTACAGTGGTCATCGCAATAGTGACGGCTGGAGGAGGTCATCACAAGAATGACGACCTAGGGAGCTCGTCGCTAGAGGGATGACCTAGGGCGCTTGTTGCAAGAGAGACTACCGGAGTAGTTCTTGTGACAAACTATTCAAGGATAAGGTATCGTTGAAGGTAACGATAGTTCATCGCAAGAGGGACGAAGCCTCGATAGTTTCAAAAAACTATCAATATTATCGATGATCTTATTCGTTGCATGAGCAATGAAACATATCTATTTAAAAAATAAAAATAAAGATTAATGAAAGAGAGTTCCTTTGAGGGTTATCAGTTACAATATCTTCATAACATATGGGTCACTAGTAACTTGGTTCTAATTCCAGCTTAAGTGATATGATTCACACTAGATATGTAGAAACAATATGTATGTATGAATAATGATCACACTAGATACATAATAGGGATGATACATATTTTCTTACTGAGTTGGACATTTAGTTTCACCGATCGATCGTCATCTGGTGTGACAAATAGAGAACTCTGAAGTGTTAAGTTTTGAGCTATTATTAGGTATCTTTTCAATTTACTAGATAATAACATAGGTAGGATCACTGAAAGAAACAAAATCACAAGATACACAACATTTATCCTGGGAAACCCTCATGGGGGAGAAAACCCAGCAAAAACCTCCTTAATATAGATAGCTAATATAATGCCAAGACAATAAACCAAAACACTAGAGAATATCCAACACTGAGAAATGTGCCTCTCTCTTCCTTCTCCCAACTGCAGCTACCGAACTTGCGCACTTGATGAGCGAATGAGTGAGCGAGATAATGAGGCATTGGCATTCGTTATTTATACAAACTGGAAGGTGCTGGAAAGGTGTCTCTCCATTGGGCAGGGCCGACTTGTCTTCTTAGTGGTTAAAACCACTTTAATTATTTTGGGGGTTGACTTCTCAATTTGCACAATATATTTAGGGTTTGACCAATCCACAAAAGGGGATTTGGTCAATTACAATGTTCGACATGATCAATCCACAAAAGGGGATTCATCTAATGGATAATAACTCAATAATAAATAGAATACTCTTTGCAGTTACAATATTTCAACACTCCCCCTTAACAAGAAGCGTATTCTACAACATCATCAGGAGAGAGAGAGAGGGAATCAACATCAAAAACATCTGGAACATTGACTGGCATATCTATAAATCATCGAAATTGTTTCTCGTCATCAATATCATCATTCATAGTAGGGAGTTGTAATGGCATCATCATCATTTGCATCAACATGGATTAGTATAACATTAATACATCAACATCATCACCAATAAAAACACAAGGCTGATACGACATCAACAACAACAATATCACAACACAAAATCTTGAGCATCATCAACATCAACAATAGGCTGGAAATCTTTAGCACAAAGATGACATCTCAACAACATCAACACAAAGTTGGCATCTCAACAACATCATCACTAGGTTGGAAATATTCAACACAAGGCTGGCACAACAACAACATCAACACGAAGCTGGAAATATTCAACACAAGGATGGCATCACAACAACATCAACACAAAGATGGAAATCTTCAGCACAAGGTTGACATCACAACAACATCAACATGAAGCTGGAAATATTCAACACAAGGCTGAAATCACAACAACAGCAGCACGAAGCTGGAAATCTTCAGCACGAGGCTAGAACAACATCAACATCATATGCAACAGAATGAGGCAGGTGAAACAACATTCTGTGGTACTCTGAAAGTCCCTAAGGAGCTACCCAAGAATCATAAGATTCCCTAGGATATAAAATCCTAATGGAGCTACCACGTGGTACTCTAATATATCATCCTTACTGGACCTTCGGGATATGCCCAAGAATCATAAGATTCCCTAGGATTATAAAAATACTAATGGATCTACCACTACTGACCAAAGATAGCATATACATGCACAAGTACTCTAACATCCCGTCCTTTCATACCTTCAGGATATGTCCAGGGATTATTAGTCCCCTAGGATATAAAATCCTAACTGAGCTACCCACTATTGGTTAGGATACCATAGTATCACCAACACTACTCCCCCTTAACACTACTCCCCCTTTTGAGGGAGGTCCTTTCAAACTATACCAAGCTTGTCTCAAAAGTGCTCAAACTTTACATGAGACAAAGGCTAGGCCAACAACCTACTCATCTATGCCAACATATTGGAGCTTTAAATCTCCCCTCTACATCATATCATGAATGAAGTGATACCAGATCTCTATGTACTTCAATTCATCATGGAACACATGGTTCTCCATCATCTTTATATGACTCTGGTTATCACATAAAATCACGTTGGCTTCCATATCCAGATATAATAGATATGTCAACAACATCTGAAGCCATATGGATTCGCAACTGGCGGAACATGCAACAATGTATTATGCTTCTATCATGTTGGGAGCAATACTTGATTTCTTTTTACTCTTCCATGAAGTCATGGCTAACCCCAGACTGAAACAACATCTTGAAGTGCTCTTTCTATCAGAAACACTTCCATCTCAATCTGAAATAGTATATCTAATGTACCCTTAAGGTATCTCATCACATGTTTTGCATCATCAAGGTGAACTTATTTGGATTCTACCAAATACTAACTCAAGGAAAAACATATATATGGCCTGGTATTCATCAGATACATCACCGAACCAATAATTTTTTTGTAGAGAGTAGTATCAACCAATTATGATGAAGTTTATACTAGGAGCTTCAACTTCGTTTCCATGGATTTACATTGCAACATGTCAAACCTCTTCATTATTTCAATTGCATACATTCCTTGTTTAAGGAATATCTTCTCTGGGCTCTAACAAAATTCACCACTTAAGAAACAATGCATTAGGTATTTCATCAAACTTTGTAGTGAGCTTCTTCTATAATCTGTGATGAGATTTTCTTCATCTTGTCAAGAATACATCATCTACATAGAGTAGCAACATCATTGGCTCATCATGCATAACCTTTGAGGTAAATTAAATCTTAGAATCAACTTTACTCTTGGTAAATCCTAAGCTTGTTAGGAAAATGCTAATCATGCCATATCAAGATCTAGGATCTTGCTTCAACCTGTACAGAGCCTTCTTCAACCTCCAAACCTGAGTCTTTCTATCTTCAACTTCAAATCAAATTTTCATATCACTTTGTACCAATTTGGTAGACTTGCTTAGCTGCAACTCAATCTGCACAATCATGTGCTAGCTCTATGTGCTTTCTGCAAAGCACTATCTGTCTCATTGTCTGGGAGTATTTCCTCTACTCTCTCAACAACTTGTTTCTTCTGGAACTAGGACTTTGCACCTGCAGTTTCTCTGAAGCTGAGAATGACTACTCCATTCTCATTGTGATTTCTAATATCTGAAAGTAACTCCTCTACTTCATTACGAAAACAACTTCATCTGAAACTGAGAGTGGCTCAACAATTGATACTGAAGGTAGCTCTTCTTCTTTCATGGAGGTAACTCTATATTTTATTGTAGTCATGTCTCCATGACCCAACTAATGTACTGCACCAACTGCCACTCAATTTTAAATATGGGGATTTCTCCCCCTACATCTCATACTATATATGAATCATGGTTGTTGTGGTTGTCTTCATGAATACTGGAACTATTTCTTCAATCACTAGAGTAAGTGTCTCATCATAGTCTTCTCCCTCTTGCTGGGAGAATCCTATGGACACACATTAGGCTTTGTACATCTGCAACATAATTGATCTATTAGATCAATCTTGGAAGTCAGTACTGACTTCTCTTGTAGTCTCATGGAAAAATCCATATCCTAGTCTTTCTGATTGGCTTCCTTCTCTATCACTAAAACAAGGGAATATTTCCAGGAGATTTCATATCTCCTAGAATTGTTTGAAGATATGATCTAGTATTCTCATGGTATCTATCTCCTGGTCTTGGAGGTTGTATATTCATCTGATCCTTTCTAAGATCAAGCTTACTCTCAATTTCTTCTAAGTCTAAAATGACTTCATCATCTCTTATGGGGTATACTTGGTGTTGAATACCAAGTCTAAATATGAAAGTTTGAGTCATAATTCAAACGAGTTCTGCTTCCCGTCAAGGTGGCTGCAGTATCATTTGACCAATTCTTCTGTGAGTTCTTGTTCTAATGTTTGGTCATCTTTGGAGCCTTTTGTTCCTTACAATCAATCTTCATATGAGATAATCTGGATCTAAAAAAGAACTTCTTCATCTTCTTTGGTACATGGATATATATTGTCATGTACATGACTTGGGTAGTCTACTTCATGTCTCATCTAATATGTTGCCTTATGTAACCTTCACTATAGCTTCCTCAGGGTTATCACCTGTGACCTGAAACAAGGTCAACAAAACAACAAGCAATAATAATACTCTTTTGATAATAGTAAATAAAAGAATAGCATGAATAATCGTCACAGTATCTCCTTTAGAGATTTCACTTGTGACGTGTCTGAAACAAAGATCGAAAGTAAGAAATACAATACGAAATGAGATCAATACTCTTCTAGTGTTGTGATCAAACATACATCCAAGGTAACCTGGAACCAACACAAGAAGTTTCTCCTAGAGGAGATGTTAGTTGTATCTGGTAAATGATTACATTAAGCATTTATCTCAATATCCTCACATGTTACCAAGTATAATACTTTTCAAAGAATGCTACCTCAACTATAGTGTTTACTTGTAAAGGGGTAGTTATCAACTTGTCACGTGCAACTTTGAATATTATCAACTTAATCAATTAAACTTGGAACCTGGATTTTTGTCCTCAAGAATGAGTGTGTTGATTTTCTTCCAAGTCTCCTTCACTCAAGATGACAAGTGATTTCTTCAACCTGTCTTTTGTACTAAGCCAATATGTTATCTTGACAAAAATATAAGTTAGAGAATAAGCTCTATAAACTCAACTTTAATCAGCCTTGATTATTTTGACCAATAGTTAGTATGATTTCAACATACCACCTAGATGTTCATAAGGTCAAAATAATGTCATAAAAAATATACGCATATTAAGATAATCAAACCCGAAGTGCATTAGTATTCTGAGTATGTTGGATCTGAGATCCTTCTGGATCTATGATAGGATATCCTTTCTCCTTCAAGTAACCCTTAGATTAATATAGTTGAAACATATGTAAGTACATACCTCTGATAGTATTGACGGGTGGTGGTACCATCCAGTAGCAACGGTGATAGGTAACAAACCTTCAAAACTTCATAGGTGTTTCAACTTTAAGGTTGGCCAACACTTTACAAAATATTTCACTACAACCGGAACTGCAGCTGTAACTACAACTTATACTGCAACTGGTACTTTAACTATAACTTAGGGTTTTATGAGGAAAACCTAATTTTTCAAACTTCAAATTTTGAAATTCTTATCCAGGGATTAGATGCGCTAGGCTGAGGCGAGTTTGTTGGAGCTGTTAGATTTCAAAAATTTCAAGTTTTTCCCCTTGAAACTTTACCTGCAGAAATATGGACTGGTACTTCTGGTACTGGTTATAGTTTCCTGGTTTTTCTGGTACTTCTGGTTTTCTCGTGCCGGTCAAAACTAGGGTTTGAAATTTTGGAGGCTTTATCCACTAAAAAGGCACGTTCAAGCTGTCAAAAGATTCACTAGGGTAGGGTGCATGTTTCTAGATGATTTTTAGGAAAACATTCCTCTCCAACAAAAATCCCTAATTTTCTTGTACGATAACAATGAAGTTTTTTCTTATCCAGTGAAAGGTGCTCTCTTCAGCTTAGCTCTGATACCATGTTAATTTTTGAGCTATTATTAGGTTTCTTTTCAATTTATTAGATAATAGCATAGGTAGGATCACTTAGAGAAACACAATCACAAGATACACAACATTTATCCTGGGAAACCCTCATGGGAGAGAAAACCCAGCAAAAACTTCCATATAGATAGCGAATACAATTCCAAGACAATAAACCAAAACACTAGAGAATATCCAACACTGAGCAATGTGCCTCTCTCTTCCTTCTTCTCCCAACTGCAGCTACCAAACTTGTGCACTTGATGAGCGAATGAGTGACTGAGATAATGAGACGTTAGCTTCCTTTATTTATACAAACTGGCAGGTGTTAGAAAGGTGTCTCTTCACTGGGCAGGGATGACTTGTCTTATTAGTGGTTAAAACCACTTTAATTATCCTAGGGACCGACTTCTCAATTTGCACAATATATTTAGGGTTTGACCAATCCACAAAAGGGGATTTGGTCAATTACAATGCCCGACATGATCAATCCACAAAAGAGGATTGATATAATGGATAATAACTCAATAATAAATAGAATACTCTTTGCATTTACAATATTTCAACATGAAGTTCTACAGAGATCCAGTTCATAGGCAACAGATGAAGCACATCGAGATCTGCATGCACTACATATGGGACTTAGTACACGAGGGGATCATTGACCTATAGTTTTTTCCTTCAGCAGAACAGACTACATACATCTTCACCAAGACCTTCACTGAGCAGAAGTTCCATTCTCTATGCAGTTGTCTTGGATTGAAGGACACGGTTTCCTAGAAACTGTCAGTTCTTTTTTGATACATTATACCCTGAGGGGGGGGTTTTCCCATTTCAGTAACATATAACAAATCGATAACAAATAACATATTAGGTCTATTGAGTTCCACTAGCCTTTTTAGGGCCAATTTCTTCGCTTGGCCCCCCAACCCCCAAATATTTAGTGGAAGAATATTCATCGGGGAACCGAGTAGGGGGCTCAGCATGTTCTAAGTTCCCTAGTAATTAACTTTTGTCTTCCTTGGTATATATTATAAATATATTTCTCCCATTCCCTCTTTAGGGAAGAATTCCTACCCATCATGACATGACCCAAGTCCTTTGGTGAATCAAAACCCAAACCCCTTGACTGAGATGGAACAACAGTAGTGGACCCCTTCTGGGGCCACAATTGGTAGGGGTGGCCCCCTTTTGAGATTGAAGAGGAGTTATATACAGGTTCCCAATGAGAGTTATGCACCATATCAAGGAGGGATTTGAATCTCTTGATAGGTCCACCAAATCCATAGGTGGGTTGGAGGACATGGGTCGGTGAGGAGACTCGACTGACCCTGAGTAGATGGGGCTCGACTCACTATACCCCTTATTCCTCCCGAATGATAGTTCAAACCCTTCTAGAAAATCCCTGAGAATACTTTAGAAAAGGAAGTGGACAAAGGAAAACCAAGGTGGTCAGACTTACCAGAAAAATCATCATGCTCTTAGTCTCGTCCGTTCACCAACAAAGTTCCTTGTAGTCCTGCAGGCGAAGAATAAACACCACTTTTTGGTCACACATTCACACTACTCAGGGCCTAACATAAACTAAATTGGTCACATACATGGTAGTAAGATCAACCAACGCCCCTTTCGACTGATTTTGACTTGTAAAAATGATAGATTGATGCTTCTTTACCAATGAACTGGGACCCGAGATAGTACGAACATTACCCCCCAAATCTCTATTCAAGCCATCCTTTTTCTTCTAGACTTGTTTGACCATCACCTTGTCACAATCTTTAAGAACATGGTCAAGTTCATGATAGTGAGCACACTGAAAAGGAATATTCAAGTAATCAAGAATTTGTGTATGTAGTTTACCATACTAAACCAAATCAATGTATTAAAATAGATATTTTTTCACATCAATTTCTACCAACGCCCTTTCTACAAAACGTGATACCGACGAAAAATAACATCGACCAGGAGTGTCTTTCCCAACAAGTCTCCATTCGCCCAAATTGTTGGCTCAAACCAAAACTCCATCAACAAATTCGACAGCTTCACCCATATAAGTGTACTACCACTAAAATCAATCCTTAGATCAAATAAGGGTGACCATGGTTTTTAAAATAAGAGAGTATTATCTAGAAACCAATCCCCCTTCAGAATGGATTTTGCATCCTCAACAAAGTGAAATATAAAACTTAGCCAACCTATAGACAAAACATGATAAGTTGACACATAGCCAAGAACCAAGAACTATTTTTAACTTACCCACTTCTAGAGAAATTCCATATCCACTCTTTTACCCATACATTTGTTGAATAGTGTCTTCCTAGATAGGTCCAATATTTGGTCCACTCAAACCCCTTCGTTGACAACCAAGGAAATCTCACCGTCTTGACTTCCCATGACTTGTTGCTTCCTCTTTTCCCGTCCAGAATATTGGCTAATATTCAAGCCACCTTGTAGGAGACCCTGGTCTAGAATACTACCAATAAACCATTTGCCTCCAACTCTCGATCCAGTATCGTCGAAATTCGGCCCAAAGTTGAAACCTTGTCTCCCTTCAGTGGTTGAGCCAAAAATTCCATTCTGCACCCGTTCTGACGGAAAAAAATGGAGAAATTTCTATTGCATCTTCAATAATAGCTTCCCGCTTTGAAAAACCTAAAACCTCTGTTAGAGGTCTGACCAGATCCTGAACAGATTCATAGTCAGTATAGATATCAGATGATTCTAATGTACCTGCCTATCGACCACTAAAATTGGTCATCTCCGCTACAACCTCATCCTCCTGAAACCTACCTGTAGTCAATGTAAATTTTAGGGAATTTACAAAAATCAATTCCTCTGATGATCGTATCATTCGAATAATTGACCAGATGTACAGAGTCCTCCATCGGATACCATCAGATATTGTCACCTCCCTGAGAATTTATTTTTGGTGTCCTAGAACCAAATCTCCCTCTAAGTCTAAGAGTGTATGTGGAAATATAATAGTACATTAGACTCTCTTGGTTTGGCTCAAAACCATCCCTGAGCATCTTCTATTAAGCATGTTTATAATTCCATGCACCTAGTAAGAAGCAATGACATTGTGCTAATGGAGGCCAATGGTTAGGTATGCAAATCACGTTGCCACCAACTACTACAAAGACTATGGCTGCATTTTATTAACCCGTGGCATCTCTTCTTCCTTGATTCGTTTCACTTGAACCTAATATAAAGACTTGGTGCATAGATTTGTCTCATAGCTTTAGATATTTGAATAATTGAAAGCCTACAACCCAGATCTTGTTTACCCAAGCTCGGCCCATGACTCCTCCAATCTGATAATTGATAACTAGAAAAATGGCTCACCTAAACATCTTAATTTTATTTCCATTTTGATTTTAAGTAAAATATTTAAAATCCATTTGAGAATAATTTATTTAATATTTTGTTAAATTACCTAAGCGTGGCCCATGACTCCTCCAATCTGATAATTGATAACTAGAAAAATGGCTCACCTAAACATCTTAATTTTATTTCCATTTTGATTTTAAGTAAAATATTTAAAATCCTTTCAGCTCATTTGAGAATAAGTTATTTAATATTTTGTTAAATAAGAAAATTTTATTAGTGTCCAAGACATGATTAAAAAATAGGTATAATAATAGAAGATTATAAACTATTAGATAAAAATCAAAGATACCATTAACAATAATAAAAGAGAGAGTAACAAGATCTAGACAAAAGCAGAGGATAAACCTAAGGAGTGAGAAGTCCTAGCTCAATTCCAACATCATCACTTGAAATATAACTATAAATATAGTTGGAATAGGGAGACAAGGTATCTTGTGAGGATCTTTGGAGAAAAAGGAAATGTCTCTCCTAACATCATTGGTAAAGGGGAAAAACCTCCTAATAAAAGTCTAGCTAATCAAGTGGGTCTGACAGGTAGCACCTTGTTTGGTGTGAGTCTAGCATAGGTTTAGGAAGCAAAGAGCTCAAATAATTTTTATTTCTTCAAGAAGTTGATATATGATAAATAAGTGATGAGTCTGGTAGTATTGGGTGTAAGTAAATTGTTGAACCTCTCAGCCTCAACATAACAAACATATGAATTTAAGATCATATATTTCTCAAGTATTATCCATGAAAGGGCCCTTTGTTGGGGGGAAAGGTAAAACCCATGCCTTATGTTATGGTGTATTTAGTGCTCATGAGTATGAAACACCTTATATCAATAGGTTGGAGCTATTGGTGTAGATAAATGGTTTGAAGGGTGCTTAATAAGGGTGATTGATGCATGAATACTCCTTTCCTATAATATGGAAAGATTATTATTATGAAAGAGAATCAAAGTGAGACCTTCATAGGATAACTCCTTATGTAGATTGTTGATGATTAAGCAATATGAGGGGGACCTTCACATTAGAACCTCTTCTTTTGTCTTGTGCAAGATATCACAATAAAAAATGACACTATCAAACTTCTCACACTATTAATAGGCTAGAAATAAAACTACTCCAATATGAAACAACCATTACAATGAAAAGTTTGGTTGGTGGAAAGAGAACCCAAAGATTTAAATTGACAACAAGTAAGAAGAAATTTACCAAAAAAAAAAAGAACAATGTCACCTAGGAGTAGCCTTGAAAATGTCATTCAAGCTTCCTCTTTGGGTGGGTCTTGTCCTATTTGAGGCTTTCTCTCTAAATCATATCAATATGTAGAAGAGACTCTCTTGAATGGTAGAAGAAAAGGCTCAATGCCAATACCAATGAGAAGCAATGAAGCTAGAATAAGAAAATAACAGATCCCTGATTATACTTGTGTAACATAACCTTACATTCATTAGACTCTTGTAACTCTTGAGGGGTCTCTATATTTATAAGTTTTCTTTAGAGAATCCCATGCATTAGAATTGATGTTTTCCAATTTAGGCCATGCAAATGCTTCAAGCTTAACTTCGATACTTTATCACGACAAGAAAAAAGACAAGCTTTTGATCCTTTTCCAATCTATGAATGTGTATGGAATATACTCGATCGTGTAAGTTAATTTGTTGGTGATGTATAGGAAGATTACACGAATATAGAAGGATTACTTATGAAAATTGCATGACTTATATAACTGAGTGGTTGTGTAGTCATAAGTTTAGTCAATCACATGGTTTGACTTTGATTCTCCATAGATAATTCAACCATTTATTGTAACACAATGCTTCATTAGTTTCATTATAATGGTATCCAACCATAAATGATGTTTTACGTGAAAAACTCGTCATCTTCTCAAGTAGACAAAAATGGTGTGGTAACAAATGCATCCTAATGTGTGAGGTTAGGGGAAAAAATGTAGAACCAAAATACATCATAGCCAATATGATGACTAAAAGAAAGAGAGAGAGCCTCGAGGAGGGGTACTCATGCTTGGAGAGGGAAAGAAGGCCACATGCATTGCAACAATATATGATATGAACATGTTCATTATAATTCTCTTCAATGAGTTGAGCATACCCATGTTTGAGATATGATTGAGTCAAATACAATTCTAAACTTTCAACCTAGGTACTATGAGATATCTAGTGCTAGATAATAATACAAAAATAAATGTTTCTTATGGCGAAAAGTGAGATGAATGAATGAAACCTCAAGGAGGGCATAAAATTGTTGTAACATAATCCCCTTGAGTTAGGGCTTGGAACATGTTGATAACTGAAGTTTGGTGAAGTTGTAATGTGGTGCATAGGATATAACTATACATGTTTTTTAGTATTCAATTGGATATTGAGTGCGGTCATCATATTGTACAAACTCTCCACAATGTGATGATGAATTGACATTGGGAATGGGAGAATCCATTTGGTAAAGGATCAATAATAAAAATCTTTGCTAGATTCTAGGTGGCCTACCAATGATGATGATGGATAACAAGGTAATGAGTAGAAAATTATTTGATGCAAATAAATATGATGAGATTGAACACTAGAAAAAACCATGTAGTCAAGAAAAAAAAAATCCATGCATACAAGGATTAGTGTTAATGATCAAAACAATATCCAAGGTACATGGGGCCTTTAGATAAAATTCCCACAACAAAATGAATTGACATCAATAAGAGTAGAACTATGGGAGAAAGGGTGATAACAATTCCCTATAAACCCACATGAGTTATGAAGAACATAAATATATGTAAGTACTTGGATTAGACCCAATTTGATGAGTACAAGATGGGTGTTTGACATAGGATTTCCCTTGAATGGATCATAACATGAAGGTTGATTATGAAAATGACCATAACATTTTTTACTATATAACTCAACTACATGTCCTTTGATGATGAAATGGTGAGGAATACTAAAATTATACTGGGAACGATAGAGGTGATGCCATATAATGAGGATGAGTGTGACTCGATGACCTAGTGAAAAACTCAATAGATGAGACAAGTCAGAAGGTGGGGCTAAGAAAAAAAGGTCATATTAGATGGAAATGGACAAGACTCAAGATCTAAAGATGTCTGCATAATGCAAGAAAATGGGGCATTTTACTAATCCTGTAAACAAGGGTGACTTTATACTTGACTTGAAAGTGTTTCTAAATCAAATAATATTACAGTGGTTTCTCTTTCTAGATTTGGCTATTTTGAAATTTATGATGTTTTTGGAATGTTGTGTTTTATGTTCTTGTTTTTGGTATTTTGTTTTATAATGAATAAATAATGGTATTTTTCTTTATGCTACAACAAGGATATGAGAACCAAAATGTGACAAAGTGGTTTTGAATGGTTAATGAGGACTATGATACCAATTGGGTAGCAACCAAGGATGAGCTTGGAGTGTGTCTCCTCAAAATGAAGGAATGAATGAGACAAATGGTATAGGTAGATTTAAATGGGAACACAACAAATTGGTGGTCCAATTGTAGTATGATAAATAAAACCCAAATGTCATTTCCCATGAGTCTAGTGGGAAAAGGGTAGCAATTGAGAAGATAAATGAATGAGGCTAATTAATTTAAGAAGAAATTGCAAGGATTCCCAATCCTATGGGATAAACCAACATGGGTGTCAACATGTCAGGTGTGATAAAATAGGGAAACACATGTAAGATGAGAACTACCATTTTGGTGAAATGAATATATTGTTGGAGAGTATAAGCCATCTGTTGGAATGGGGAGGAACCCATGTAAAATTTTAAGGGTGGAAATAGGGTAAAATGCAACACATCGAAGGGTGATACTCAACCTATATGTCATTTGGATGAAATTATAATTTTTATTTGTTGGGCCAAATAATTCAAGCAAGATATTTAGGACTCCTCAACTTCTCTTTAAATTATCAACCCACATGTTGTGCAAACTTATGAGGTGCTATGAAATATATATGCAAATTATAGATGTCTAATATGACCTAAAAACTCTAATAAGACTGTGACAAGGAAAATGAACAACTCTTATAGCTCATTCTAATTTACTTCTCATGAACTAAGGTAAATGACTTTCACTTCCATATCTACTTGAAGTATCCCAAAATATGTATGTAGACAGGGCCATTTCCTAGTAGATGAAAAGTTAATCAAAATGAAAAAGGTTATGTGAATCAATGATCACTATGTAATTACTAGATTAAGAAATACTTACAACATTAGTTTATCATGTAATAGATACATACGATCCACTTCAAATCATTGATCACCATAGTATAAAGAAGAAAAATCATTCAAATAAATACATGAAATAAACATACTATTGGAAATGAAAGTATATAACTGACATAAAGACAACTACTTCATTCTACATAAGTCTAGCTAGATTCATAACACAAATTATAAATATAGAAAATGGAAAACAAAAGGAGGGTTGTGATTTCCTTTCCTTGAGTGGGCCCTACTCAATGAAACTCCTGGAACCCTTAAAAACTTTTATATACACAAAACTTTCATAACTCTTTCTCTTCATTATTCAAAAAATGTCATAGAAATAGGAGGAAAAAACTTTGCCTCTCTAGTACAATTTGAACCAGTGCTAACAACAATAATTAGAAATTGAAATGGTGACTTGACTACTCTACTCTTATCATCTAAGTCTCTATTTATACTTGAAGTGATGCAAAGATCCCTAACTAAGATACTCAATTGAGTACTTGATGAATGGGTGTTGTCCCTTGATTGCCTCTTTTCAACACGGTTGATTCAAGAGGACTCCTCTCTCTCCACCAATTTGAATTCGAAGATCTTGAAGCAATTTGAACTGTCTAAAGAATTTGTTGTTTCCTTCAAGTGTTGGCAGTCTTGAAAGTCACAAGGGGAAAAAATCCATTGAAATTCTTACTAGCTTAATTGGTTGGTTTGTGGTGAATGATTTAAGAGGATCAATGGTATGAGGGTCAACCCCCTTCTCAAGTTCCTTCATTAATGTTTCACTAATTTCCTACTTGTAAAACCACATTAAATCAAGAAATGAAAACCACATAATTAACCTCAAAATACTTGGGATACTAGGAATACATTACATCCACTTAAAATTAAGAAAATTATATTCAATTAGATAAGAACAAGTAAAAAACATCTAATTTGTTCATTCAAAAGTAATAATTCCTTAGAAAGTTCTTGAGTTCACGAGGAAAAATGCATCAAAATTAAGGCAATAGGATGGGAAATAAAATGACAATTTGAGGTCCCATAATCACCCCCCAAATGGAGGGCTGCAAGCCCTCGTGCAACAAAAACCAATCCCTAAAAGTTGATGTTGGTCCTGCTCATTCTTCAACATCTAGTTGCTTCTCTCTACATGCTTTTTTGAGGTCATGTGATACTATATGTGTGATGGCATCATTGTTGTGATATCCTACTTGTTGATCTATTTTGCTCCATCTATTTTTCTCTTCCTATGCATATATTTCTCCTATATATGGATTTCCATGAGGGAATGCAATGAAGGAGAAGAGGACACTTCTCTTTTAACCCAATCCATCCAAGATTTATATTTGTCAAGTTTTTTACATATAAATTTGATATAAAAAGGGTAGCCTTCAATGGGGAATGCTATTTTTCCTTTTTGAGAGAAGGGGTAATCTCTTCCCACTTTATTTCTTTCGCATAGTTGTAGGATCTTCTCCATTGATTTTTTCATTATAGATTGGTATTGAACTATTGCCTCTTTTTATTTTTCTTTTAACACCGAGATTAAATCCACATATCAAATTACCTATGCAATGTTCCTCAATATTTCTTTGATCTTAGTTATATCAACCTTGAACCATAGACTATTACCGAGTTATTCCTCCCTTTATTTTTGTGCCTCTGTAGCTCTATTTTATTCATGTTGTACCCATGAGAAGAAGGCTCTGACTTGGACATCTCCCATGTAGGTTTTGGGAGACCAAATGAAAGGATGGTTTGGGAGATGAAATTTCTATACAAAAACCCAATTCAAATCAAAAACCCAATTCAAATCCATCCATATCATCCCCTAAATCGAAAACCCAATTCAAATCCAGTCATTGGGAGTGCTCTAACACCCATTTATACTTCTGGAAGAAACATACCTATTTTTCTATTATTGGTGATCCCCTGAGCATCTTTGTCTCTTTTAAGGGTGGTCGAGTCTCTATTTCTTGTGTTGTGGTGTAGGGCCTCCTTGTCTCCTTGTTGGGTTGGACTGTCATAATTCACATGGGTAAATGGTCAAGGGTTGTCAAGGGTTATCTCCAATATGGTATCCATTGTGTCGGGGGTTCTCTCCTTCCTCTCGACTTGCAATATGGTCTCCATTGCACCAGGGGTTCTCTCCTCCCTCTCGTGAGGCTCGAATATGGTCTCCATGCGCACATATTAATTTGAAATGTTAGTTTTTATTTAGGTTTTGTTTTATTATATATAATTAGTATATATTTTAATTATATATATATATATATATATAACCACTAAACCCTATAAACCATGTCACCCCTAACACCGATAACCTCTATTGTTTAAAACTATAACCCTTAGCATCTATCTTTATACCCTACTCCTATATTTCTCTATATTTCTTTATAGTCCCTAATAATTCCTAATATTTATAACCTATATGAAGATAACTCCTATAATTCCTACTCCTTAACCCCTATAATATTTAACACCTAAATATTTTAATGACCATAACTAATACATAATAAAACTTACCATTATAACTCATAACAATTAATGGTCTAGTATAATTCTCTAATACCTAATCATTTAACCCTTTTAACTTCCCTTTTAACTTGAACCACTATAACCCTTAATAAATATAGCATTAATAGCCTACAAAAAAAGAATCAACCATTATAATTGTTAACCTTTATAAATATTAACCTTAATATATATAGCCTTTAACATCTATCCCAAAGAACAAATAATTTCTAACCCCTATAACCCTCAAACTTCAACCACTAATCATAATAACCCATTTCTTGTAAACCCAAAATCCCAAAATTGTACAACCACTAACCCTATAACCACTTACTAAAATTAGTATAAATGTTAGATCTTAATCATTTTAATCATTATAATATCTAAACCTTATATCCATTATCATCCCTAAGAACTAACCTTTGTAACCCCATATCCCATATTTCCGGTCCCTTAGCTTGAATAACGCCTAGGACATATAACCACTAATCACTATAACACTTACCTCATTAACCTAATAATCCCTAAACAGTTGGATCCTCAATATAAAATCCTTTATAAACCTTATAATATATAAACATTTTAAGCCATATCACCCCTTACCCATAAACCATGATCCTTCAACTCTTCATTGAGATGACTAATATTTTTGCTCATCCCACTGTGAAAAGTTTGCCCAAAAAAGGATACTAGGTGTTTCTTTGTTGTCCTGGTACTCTTTTTTGTAAAATAAGAAGTATCTCGATGGTGAAGACAATGACGACGGCGATGATGATGATGACAACGATTATTGTGATGATAATGATGATGACGATGATGATGATGACGATGACAATGACAATGACGATGAAGATGACGATGATGATGATGATGATGACAACGATTATGGTGATGACAATGACGACGACGACGATGATCATAATGACGACGACGACGACGATGATGATGACAATGATGACGACAACGACAATGATTATGATGAAAACGATTGTGGTGATGACAATGATGATGATGATTATGATAATGATGATGAAGACGATGATGACGATGATGATGATGATGATGATGATGATGATGATGATGATGATGATAATGACGATGACGACGATGATGATGAAAATGATGATGATGGGGATGACAACAATGACGACAATGATGATGATGACAATGATTATGGTGATGAAAATGACGATGAAGATGATGATGATAATGACGATGATGATGACAATGACAATGACATCGATGATGATGATGATTATGATGATGATGATGACAATTATGGTGATGACAAGGATGATGATGATGAAAATGATGATCATGATGATGACGATGATGTGATGTTGATGATGATGATGGATGACGATGGCGATGAAGACGACAAAAATGATGATGATGACAATGATTATGGTGATGACAATGACGACGATGATGATGATGATAATGACGATGACGATGATGATGATGATAATGATGACGATGGTGACGACGATGACGTTGATGATGATGATGACAATGATTATGGCGATGACAATGATGATGATGAAAATGACGATGATGATGATGATGATGAAGCGATGATGATGATGATGATGATGATGATGAATATGATAATGATGAAAATGATGATTACAATGAATACGACAATGACGACGACAATGAAAACAACGATGAAGATAATGTTGATTATGGTGACAATGACAATGACGACGATGACAAATGCACTAGTACTTTATAGCCCTTTATGAGTCCATATACATTGCTTTTGTCCTCAAATATATCATCCTCATTGAGTGTTAGCACATACACATCCTATGTTGTTCCACCATTCACAATGGTTAGGGATCATATAAAAACCATACTAATTAACCAAAATCCAAAATAAAATAAAAATAAAATAGTTGGGTGATTGTTTGAACAGTGTAATGATCATCATTGGATATTCACTCTTACGATGAACGTTGACAAAGTCAATGTTGACTTTTTCAAATAGTTGGGTGAATGTTTGAACAGTGCAACGGTCATCATTAGATCGTCGCTCTTGCAACGATAACCGAAGGTCGTCGCAAGAGAAATGGGAGTCCACTATCTTCATGTTCATTGCTCTTGAGACATACAGTTGGTTTCGTCTCAAGAGCGATGACCGTGGGTTGGATTTATAAAAAAAAATGAAAATTTGAACTCTTTATCTTCAATTTTGCAACGAAAGGGTACTTTCGTCGCAAGTAGTCGTCGCAAATTTTTCAATATGTAGTAGTGGACTATGTATTAGAATTTCCCATCTTATCATACATACCTTTGATCTCTTCTTCATGGATGTAATATCCCTAGGAATATTCCATAACTCTAGTCCTCATATAAGAACCAAATTTGTTTTTTGTACCTTCTAATTATGAAAGAAATGTGCATGTAATAACGATTGTTAGAACATGCATAACATAAAACATTTCATCAATTAGAATACATGTTATTATTCATATAAATTTACAAATAAAATAATGCACCAATTCAAAATATGATTTATTACACTCATTCCTCTCTGAAACATCTTTTCAATGACTATACTCATGCTTCATTCTGAGTTCTGAGCGGAAAGTTACAACATTAACATGATGCAATTTCCACTCACTTACTACTATATAAATGATACATTACTTTCTGATCAAATTTTAGCATCCAATTCAAAATTTTGGGTGGATATATTTCTTCTAATCCTCAAGACCTTTCCAACTACTATTCATTTTCTCAAATATGAATTGTGAGATGAAAGTTATGGTGTAGAGATGTTTAGATTGTTTTTCCCAATTTATCCTTGTATGATACAAGTGGCTTCTTTATCTTCCTGCACATTTTCAAGTACCCATATCCAAAATATGGCTCCATGGATGTCTTCTATGAATCATAATATTTCCATAGACTACTCGTGTGCCCCAAACAAACTTCTAAACAAGAAGTCATTCCCTCTGGAAGTAAATTGGTGTTGAAATTTTACCTTAACTATTTCAGTTGTAACTTTCTCATACGAGCTCCGATTTGCGTCCAAAGTAGCTCATTGGATAGATCTCTCCGAGATCTTTCATTTGAGCTAAAAAATGTATTATATCTTTGTACACTCTCTTCTCATGGGTTTTTATTTCCTAAAAATGTCGTTTAGGGCCTCAAAATCGCCCCACAAGTTCATGACCTACAAAATCTCGATTAAATTGTAGAAAAACTTATTGTTTTGTTGTTATAACAACCTTTAAATCTAAGTCCTTGATCTCAAACCAGGTGAAATCTCTGTCGCCTATCTCAAATCATGTGAAATCTCAGTCATCGATCTCAAATCGAGTGAAATCGCAATCATTGATCTGAACTCCATCGGTGACCAGTGATTCCCTTTGGAAAATCACTTCCTCATGAATCTCCCCGAAGCTCAATCATCGATCATTAGAGAATTATCTTGGAAACTACTTGCAACACATCTCTAAACTGACTGAACCAACCTTCAGCCATCAGATATTAGATATTTTCATTAGTGTATGAAACACTCTATCAATTCGTCCAACCCAACCATCGACCATTGGCCATTCCTGTTGACTGAAAAAAACACTTCTCCAATTCGGTCGACACCTGACCATCAGTCATTGACAATTTCGTAGCCGACGTTCCAATTTTTGACGTGGAATGACACGTAGATTCTAACATGGCACTTTGGATGACATGGCATGACACATGGATGTTACCATGGCATGACATGTAATCACCCTTTTTCCTTCATCAATGTCGGTAGTTTATCTTGGAAGAATTTTTTACATCACACCAAATTTGTCGACCCTCTAATATTCGGCCATCAGTGATCGGAGATATATTTTGGTTGAACCAAATATTCACCAAACGCGTCTATCCAACCATCATCCATCGACGAATTTTATTGATGAACTTCAACACTTAGAAATTTCGACAAAAACCCAAGTGAATCTAGGTCATTGATCTCTCACTCAAGAATGATCTCGGTCATTGATGTATCAAACTTCGTCCAAATGTTTCAACACCTGATCATCGACCATCGACCATCGATTTTTTTTTTTTTTGATCGAAAATCTTCGACAAACTTACCAATCTGACCATCATTCATCAATGATTTCTCCTGGGGAGTTTCCAACACTTATAAATCTCAACCAAATCCCAAATGAATCTAGGTCGTCGATCTATTATTCAAACTAATCTTGACCGTTGATCTACTCCAACCTCCCATCATCAGAAAATGATTCCAGATTGTTGATTTATCTCATTTTCCCAGCTGTCGAAAATGAATATCAGTTGTTGATATGCTCAACCTTCTAAACAGTCGAAACCTTATAAATTTTTAAATTTATCACAATGAATCTAGGTCATTGATCTCGATATCAAATGTGATCTTAGTCGTCGATTCTTCAAACTCTTCTCAGTGCTACAGTGACCATAAAAACATGAAAGTTGACCTTCTAGTTTGAATTTAACTCTACAACTCTACATATTGATGCCTCGTATCATCTCTGAGAAGGTTCTGAGGTAACTCACTCAAATTTACTCACAAATTTGGCGGTTCCACTCTAATTTTTCTCCATTTTTCCTTCAAATTCGTCACAGAACAAATTTGTAACAACAATTTTTTCCCAAATTTGCATTGGTCTTGGCTCATATAATATTTTTGTTTGAACTAGATCTTGGATACCATAATGTAACATTCCCTAGCCCAACTAAGTTCCATTACATGCGAAATACTCATAAGAATTTATAAAAAAAACTACTAACTAATTTCATGTAGCTTATCAACTACGAATACAACCAGATTTAGCTATTGTATGTTACCATTAATTATTTGCATCTATATCATGCTAAAAAAACATGAATGCAGCTCAAATAACTCAACACAGTAGCATATAAATCATTCTCAAATTTAGATTTAATGCACAACAAATAAACTCATAAACACAACACATAAATAGATAAAACAATTATCTTTTAGAAACAGTTGTGCAACCAGCTTCTTGGGACAAATGTTCCACCCAACCATAGATGTTTTGTTCCAAATATCAATAGCAAGTCACCCCCAGGTTGGGATAGAAATCCACAAAAGAGGGTGATCTCTCACTATCCACTCACACCTTAAAAAACCCACAAACCACTGGTATTCTCCTACAGTTATCCTAATTTTCCACCAACTATATTATTATCGGCATGCCCAACCTAAGGAATGTACCCCTTCACTTATCTCATTCCCTCGAGTGTGTCATTCGTTTACCAGGGTATCTTTGGAACGTGTAACTAGGAATCTCTCTTCTTGGAACTCAAGAGAATTCACAGCCAGGAAAAACTACTAGCAAACAACAACAAACACTTGATGTTATAGTGAAACTCACACAAGAGTTCACTCTTCAGGACAGACAACCTGGAACTTCAATATTCATCTCTAAATGCTCCAACAAATTTCTAGCATGCTCTGAAATTCTCCCTCCATGATTGCTCCAGCTTCAAGCTCTCTTTTATGCTCTCTACTTGTTGTTCATGAAAAAATATTGACTGTCTAAAAATATTGTAATAGGCCATACAAATTTATATCCTTTGGCTTGTTTTCTTGACTCACACACTTCCCCAAGATGATTTTACTCATACCCCCATGCTCCCAATAACTATGGGATGTGACTTCTCACACCCACCCTCTTACATACATTCAATGATCTTCTTTAGGGACACTCAATCAGAAAATAGAGTTTAATACATAATGACAATAAAATTTAGAAATGTGAGTGAAATTAATAGACATGGATAATTACCCCTTGGACCCCTCTATTAGACATCCGCCTAGAGCCTCCCCTCTCTTGTGGATTAATTCATCCCCCATCTTTGTCCATGTCCACTTAGCAGTTTCCATCACATTTTATTATTAAAATTCATAAATGCATTTTGCATATACATCGTTTGGCCATAGACACACATTATATATACATTAAACATTAATTAAATTCAGGATTATAAAGGGGATGTTTCAATTAGAATAAAAACGGAGAACTGGGAAATTTGGATATACAATCCAATTTACATGGTCATCATGTAATGGTGTCTCGATGGATCCAAGCAAGGAATCAACAAATTTATGATATCTTCAATTCATGACATGAGCAATAACTAAAGCATTAAGTTTGTAATGGAATAATGGAGTAATTCCTATCTAGACACAACCCAAATGTAAAAACTTATAACCAACATTCCTATATTTTTTAAGATCATTTTTTTTAATAAAAAGATAGGAAGTGATTATCTAAATGTGTGTCTTCAACAGAAATGACATTCTAATAAATATGACCATGTGTTAAATCTTTGAGGAAGAAAGGATTTAACTTATACACATTGAAAGAATTTATATGAGGTAAATGACATTGGGATAATGGTTCTATTTCTTCAAAAAACAATGTAGTGATTCCTTTAGGAACTATTGGAATAAGAGGAATAAGATCATCCATTAAAACAAAAGGAACTTTTGAGTAGAAATAGTATGTTGCATAGAATGAAGAGTGCAATAAAGAACCTGTAAATAGAAGATCCAACTAAGCAAGTTTCCTCGAGCTGGTGATGTAGACAATCACAAATTTTCCTATAGTCGACTTACTTGTTATGCACCCCTTGTGACTTACTAACTGTCTCTTCTAGAAAGATCCTATATATCACATTCTTCAAAACAAATGCTTGTTTCAAAACTCAAATATTTCTACATATGTTCTTCTCTATTTTCTTCTCTTGACACAAAAATATGATAAATACTATTGAGTTATATCTAACAACTCTAATAACTCTCATGATCAATGGATTTGATGGATTTGATGGTCTGATACCAATCTAGGATGGATCCTAAGATATGCTTAATAAACAAGCCAATAAGATTACAAAAACGATCCATATTCTACTCGTAAATAAAAAATAGCATAAGAAGGAACTATAACCAAAACTTGTACTAAAGACAAAGACCACTTTGAAAAATTCCTATGTTAAGACATAATGATATTACAAACTTGGACTTCATACTCAAGGCTCATGACACACTAAAATCCTCTTTCCTATAAATCCTTTTCTCCAAAAAATCTTTCTCAAGAGGGTCTCTCTCTTATTTATAACATTAAATCTATCTCTCAAGAATTCTAGATTCATTGTGCAATTTACCAGCAGGAGGCTTCTAGACTTATTATTCGTCCAGTTTTACTATACACATGTTTTTTCTAAGTGGAACTCACTTTTCTTAACGTAGAATATATGTAGAACATCCTAGAACAATATAGAAACAAGCCTTCAAGTTAGCTAAGAATAATCTTTCTAGACTAATGTAAGGCAACTTGACCACAAGCTGAACACCATAACTTTTATGTACAAAGGCCCACATGCTTCCATGTTGGATGTCAATTTTTGCTAGTGGATCCTTCATTGAGTAGACTATATTTTAAGAATCCATCATTAGGGAAGTATGTCATTCTCCTTATCTTCATTGGATCCATCTTCAAAAATGTTGTAGTCAATGCTATGATAAGGGTTTATTCAAACACGATTATCTACATATATTAGCCTCATGGTACCAACAAAATATGAGTCAATTGTTGGCTTAATATCTCTAATATACCATTAATCAATTGGATAACTAACATAATTGAACTTTTGGTGATGCCATTTATTATCATTGAGGTTTTTCCAAGGGATCCGTTGTCACCTTATACACACTTGGGGTAACCTGGAAGAAACCTTCAATCCACTTGGTATGTCCTTGGGGGCAAGTTTTGAGTCAAGGTGTTGTCACATGATCCTCAACTCCTCCATCTAGGCCAACTCCTAGAAAATCCAAGGGGGGTAGTCCATATGAAAATAATCTAAGGCTCTTTTAAACTAAGAAAGCAAAAGAACTACTTCTAGGAGTTTATTTCTTAAATAAAACAAAGCATTCAACACTTAACATTCATCATCATTTGAGATAATCAATAAACCATTTGTCCATAAGCATGCATATATCAAGAAGGATACAAGATCTTCAACATTATAAATATTAGTTAGACAATTGCATGAATGTAGAAGATTTCTCACATACATAAAGATAAACCAATTGTACTAGTGCCTTAAAGGGAGTCGTGGAAAATTGTTGATCGTGTGTTTTATTAAGGTAAATTAAAGTTTAGTTAATGAGAGAAAATGTGACCTCTTTAGAGGCTATCTCTTTGTTTGGAAACTTGCGAAGAACTTACCGAAACCCAATAGGTCTCACCAGTAAGTTCACTAAGGGCATCAGTTGTCCAAAATGGGTGGGAAACAAGGGCCCGAGAGGGCCCGCCTTACTTCACAGATTACCATTAGGCATTTCCCCATGCATTGAGCTAACAACTTCTGAGATTTCCCTAATTAAACTACAAACAAGGTTTATTGACTTTGCAAGACTGAAAGAGATAAACTTTGTAGAATAACTGAAACATAAGTTTTTGCAAGAAAATTGAAAAGTTGAACTTGCAAGAATTCTTGCTGAAAGTGGGAAGTAAACTCTAAATTAAACATCCATAAACATTGAAAGTATTTTTTAGACATGCATGTGAAATGTGAGTGTTTATGTGTGTTAGAATTTCTTATGATTTCATGTGTGTTTAAGATCAAAAAATTAAACTTTCACAGAAAGAAAGTAAAGTCGAACCACGACACACAAATCCCCCTAATGGGGATGGAGAAACTGGGCACAAAAGGGCCCACTTTTATTAAACCTATTACAATCAAAACTAAGTTCTCTTTGATTTTCTCCTTTAGAAACTGGATCCTTATAAGTTTTGGATCTTAAAAATTACAAGAAACAAATAACATAAAAAACTTCTTTGATGAAATAGGAAACCCTTGGATGCTCTGAAAGTCTCGATTTCGCCAAAATCGACGGAATCTACCCTTGTGCCTGTTATTTCTGAAAGAAAACAACAAGCAATTAAAATTAAAAGATGGCCAAAAACACTTTGGAAGTGTCTTTGGTCAACTCACAAAAAAGCTAAAAATTGACTAAGTAAAATTTATGCTAAAACTTGAAACAAAAAATAGAGATTTTGGGGCTGCCTTTTAGGACAGCAAATGAAAGAACTTTGATATTGCCAAATAACATAAATGAAGCTCAATCAATCATGCACCTTCAAGCCTTTAAATTTTATAGAAAAGAAACTAGAAATAAAGGAGCTTTTCTTAACTAGATCTAGCTTTAGATAGGTAAAAAACAATGCCTAGATCTATATGCTTTGCAAGCAAAATGAAACTGAGTTAAACTTTAAATTCAAATCTAGCTTATTATGCTTGCATGAAAGAAGTAACCAAATAACTTTTGAAGAATGTGAGAGGGAGAAAGGAAGAAACTGTTTTTTCCAAGAATTGAAAAAATGGGCTATGGAGTCCTTAATGAAGAGTAGAGGGAGCTTTATTCCTTGATGATCTTGGACAAATGAAGGTTGAAGCTACAACCATTCAATCCTCCAATCTTTAAGAACCTATAAACAAATATACTTCAACCATGCAAACATTGTTAATGAAGGTCACTCCTACATAAAACAAAAACTCAAATATGCATGTTAATTTAACCGAAAAGAAGACATGCAATATAAAGTTTATGAATTATAAGAAAAGAAATGAGATTAATCAAATTAGATTTACCTCACTCTACTGTATGACAACATAATTTCAAATCCTTTGCAAATATATATACAAAATTGAAGAAAAACACAGATTACCTCATAACGATAGCATAAGATTCAAGCATCCACACATAGCATCAACACCAATGGAACTCCTAAGTCTCTTTGTTCAATCTTAAAATGGAAAAATTATACAACAATATAAGTCTATCTTCCCAAAAATCCAACTAACAAATGGAGAGGGGTATTCTTGCTTAAATAGTAAGATAGGTGACATTCCCAAGAGAGGTGTGCATGAGCTAAGGAGGAGATGTGCATAGGGTTAGGGGAGTGGCACATGGAGAAGTGTGGAGTGAAGTGAGGTGAAAGGGTAGTGGACTAGGGTGAAAGAGGAGTGATGGAAGTGGAAATGGAGTGGTGAGGGAGTGAACTCGAGTGAGTGGGAGTGTGAGGGAAATTTGTGAACATTGGGATGTGTGCCCTCTCTTCAAATGCGCCACATGTGTTAAGTGGGGTTGAGTCCCTTCATTGGGATCTCCTCCATGCCATGCCACTCCAGTGAAGCCGCCTACCTCTCTAGTAAACTCGCCCAAGCTTCTAGTTGACTGGAGACAAAGAAAAAACATGTTTCCAACATGTTCCCCGATTTTCCTAAAAAATCGGAAATTAATTAAATGGCCTATTTTTCTGTATTTTTCAAGATAAATTCATTTTTTAGTGAAAATAATCATTTTTTTGTCTCGAAAGAAGGGAAATAGGGGTTTACATGATACTCTGGACTGGAAAACGACCATAAATATGGCATCCGATGATGTTTGATGCCATATTTTTACAGCTTATTTCTTTACAATTAAAAATCTCCACTTGTGCGAGAATTTTACTTTTTCACTAAAACATAAAAAATAAAAAATAAAACTATCAAACCTAGCCGCAATTTTCTTATGACTCAATTAAGATGACCTAGTATGAGCTCATATACATTCAGACACTAGGAATTAGCTATACCATGCCAAGGCCTAACCACCAACACATACTCCAGCTCTGGAGTCAGTCTTTTGAGTGAAAAAACTTAGAAATTATTAATTGCCCACAAAGACAAGCAAAAAATAATTAACAAGTAAAAAAAACCACTCTAGAGTACATGCTCATACCTAGGTATTAGGTGGCCAATAGCCTTTTACAATATCTCATACTCAGGTCATTTATTACAATGGTGGAAATGAGGGAAAAGGTGGTCTTTTTGAAAGACCCGTTGAACTCTGAAGTCTGTCATATGAGCACTCACTGCTCAATCTCTGGCAGCTCATCGGGAAATCTAGCTTGTGCAAACTAGTAGATAATAGGATCAATTCAAGTCCTAAGAAATAAATATAAAAAAATAACCTAAACCATATTTGAAACATTGCTTGATATGGATTCCAAAATAATGTATTTTATCTTGGGGGGCTATGTCATGAATGCATGAGAAAATTTACTTATAACCAATGTAGATCCATCTAAACTTTGGATCTATCAAGCATCAAGAGGGATCGAATCTCTTGAGGTGTAAAATTTTCCATCATTTAATACAGATCTAGGCTGGTTGTAGTCTTACTCAATTCTATCGAATTCAAAATTACTCCCAAGTCATGCAAATATGGATATGTAAAAATACAATTTTGATTACTGAATCATTGATAAGTTATTTACATTTACATGGTAACAATATTTCTATGTAAATATCATATCTATAGTAATTTTGTTTGTGTAAGTTTGGCATCTCTCATTTTTATCTCTTTATATAACAAAATTTATATTACGCGTATGTTGACTCAAAAACTCATCGCCTATTACTAAATCCAATTAATTATTGCAAATCCTATCTATATATTTAAGATATAATATTAATAGGTGGGGTCCCCTAGAAGAAAACACATAAGTGATTGTTTCAAGCATTTTCCTCATCAATCTTACATAGTTGTGTATCAGTGGTATTAAGATGAAGCTTCAAAAGTTATGGTGTGTGTGATTCTTGGCATGA
>ML818019.1:11948-24709 GCA_009831015.1 Picea engelmannii
GTACCTATATGACTTCAGTGATCATGGAAGATCAGATTGTAATCCATTGTATACAGATATCTTCAGTCAATTTTGAGATCGGACTCCATTGTGTCTTATTCATGACTATTACAGCCTATGGCATGTGTCCACTTTGTCTTTCCTATTCATGGTTGGGAACAACTATTTGATATATATCCACATGGATCTGTAGTGTAATTCAGTTTGACATCCATGTCTACAGAATCAATATGAATTGTAATATTCTCATGAGTAACTAGTTTTTCCAGTTGGGTCCTCATTACTCCACTTCTAGGAATTATAATGTATTTCGGCCATCGCATTTTCTCCTCTAATCTCAGACATTAGGGGGAATCTATTATAGAAATTTTTTCCACACTACATGCATATTTATTTGATGGCCTTCCATTTCCCTCTGCAAACCTAATGTCCCCTTTTTTGTTCACTCTAGAGTCAAAAATACAAATTTTATCCATATACGAAAGCCACAATTACACGCTCACGTATATGCAGGTTGCTCCATTACAACCCCTGTACATCGGGTTTTGTGATCAAAAATTAAAAATAAGTCAGGTTTCCGTGCCATGTCACGAGTTCCATGATCCTTGACCTTCCATATACTGGAAAAACTCTGACTCGACCCTTCGGTTCCATTTGGAGGCTATAAATTGATCCATATACAATCCTTGAACACATAGATAATTGTGAGAAAAGACACTCTGGAGAAATTTCACTTCATATTGAATCTGCATCCCTTTTTTCTTGAAAGTTTGAACTTCTTGTGTTCATCCCCCAAGCTCTTCCTATATTGATAAGGAGAAACACAATTGCTCCTACTACTTGTGAGCTTTCCCTTGTGGAGGATTGAAGTGGTGAAGGCCTGACTGGAGGGACTTAGTTTCTTGGTTTCGATATCTATCATTGTAGAAGTTTGTCACGTATGTACTTTTGTTGATTACATTAATAGAAATACTTGTTTATCATCCAATTATATGTCACAAATATTTACATTTACTTCCATGGGAATAATTGTTATACATGTTAATGGATTATTCTATTTTATATGCTAACTTTCTATATAATTTCTATATGCTTGTGTATCTTGGTTTTTGAGAACAAGTTGCAGACATCAATTTTTTGGTCATGAGCTAAACCATGGTCTTCTTTGGACATCTGGATGAGGTAGGATTTTATCCTTCTCTTGTTAGCATACTTGAGTTTAGATTTGATTTTTGGGTTCCGTTTCGTTTGTTTCCGTTTACCCATTTCCATAGAGATTTCCCCCATAACACCCATCTTCTACTACCACATTGAATCCATTGAATTCTTCTGCAGGGATTTGTCTCCTAGTGATAAGTGTAGCATCAATGAAGTTGTGGGTGGCCCCACCATCAATCAATATTGTAACCCTATGCCCCTACAAAATGCCTCTGACCCTGAAAGTGTAATATTTAGGGACTACTGAAAGTGTAGAAATGGTCACTCCCTTGGTTTTATCCTACAATGGCCCCTGCTCTGTAGCATCGAGGTGTGATGGCTCACCATTATCCTATCCAAGGCCCTCATCATCGTCATCCTCCTCGTCAAAAACTACCTCAATATAATGGAATTTACCTTTTCCCAGACATCGATGACATGGTTCCCACGACTCCTTTCAATTGTAGCAAAGATTCTTCCTCCTTAGTTCTCTCTGAGTTTCCTCATCCAACTTGTCCTTCCATGTCCATGTGTTCTAGGGAGGTTTTGACACCTGACCCTTTTGTGGGATAAATATTTGTGTCGATGTCTTCTTGGGGGTTATGTTTACCATATCATGAGTCTTTATGATGGCATCCTACAATGTGGGTGGCCTAAAGGCATTTACCCAACCTCCCAAGGGTTAAACTAGACCCTATGTGAATAGCATCACCAACCTCTTCTCAGAAATATCGATCATGATTACTGCCATCCTATGGAATTATGTGATGTATGCCTCTACTATACTTTTCTTCTTTAATTGCACCAAGTCCTTGAAATGGATCTTAGGATCGTTCCTATCGAACTCGTCCACTAGTATCTGAGTGAAATCCTCATAGTATGTGATGTTGGAATTCCCTAGTGTTACTAACCCATGGTACCACCACTCATGAGATTCCTCGTCCAAGTGTAGGGTGGAAAACTTGATTGTCTCTTCCTCTGTCATCGGGTTAATCTAGAAATAAGTATCCAACTTGTGCACCCATGTTGTGGTTGTGTTCTTGGTAGATGCATCAAATGATGGGACCGACATCTTCCCTATCTTTCACATAAGATCATAATTTTGTTGGTACAATGCTCCCCTAGGTTTTTTCCTCATCTTGAGGTTGCAGTAGTCGTTATAAGACATTTTTTCCTAGATCTCCTCTGCTAGTGAGTGGTACTCTCCATGTTAGTTAGTGATCTCTTCAACCGGATCTGGCTGGACCTGCGCTCTTGTAGGTTGGTCCATAAGGAATGGGGGTAACAATGGTCTGGGTGTCCTCCTTGTTAAAATATTGTGTAACTGCAAATAATATTCATATCCCCTTTTGTGGATAAAGATAAAATATATTTATTATTGATTAGATCAATCCCCTTTTTTGGATTGATCATGTCAGGTATTCCAAATGACCAAATCCCCTTTTGTGAATTGGTCAAACCCTAATTGTAATAGGCTAAATAATAAGTCGGCCCCATAATATATTAAAGAGGCCCCATAATATATTAAAAGTGGTTATAGCCACCCAGAAGAATAAGTCAGCCCTGCCAGTGAAGAGACACTTCCACATGTGCCAAAATTGTATAAATAAGAGAGATCAACGCCTCATTTAGACACACACTCAGCTCACTCATCTAGTGCGCAAGTATTGAAGGAAACTATAGTTACCAGTTGTTGGAAGAAGGAAGAGAGAGAGAGGCGCATCCTTGGGAGAGGAATTTATGTGTTGTTTGGTTCATTATCTTGGCATTGTGTTGGCTATCTATATTAAGGAAGTTTTTTGGGGTTTTCTTCCCCTTGAGGGTTTCCCAGGATAAATGCTTGTGTACTCTTGTGATTGTGTTTCTCTCAGTGATCATGTCTATGCTATTGTTATCTAGTAAATAGAAAGGTAACCTAATAATAGCTTAAACTTTAACATGGTTTCAGAGCTAAGTTGAAGAGAGCATCTTTCACAGGAAAAAGAAAAACGTCATTATTTCCGTACATGAAAATTAGGTTTTTTTTATTAAAGAAGGTTTTCAGTGTCAAATCCATCTAGAAAGGTTCACCCTACCTCAAGGAACATTTTGGCATCCTCAACGCACTTTTTCAGTGGCTAGATCTCCCGGAAAGTGAAACCCTAGTTTTCACAAAGTACCAAAAAACCAGAAGTACCAGAAAACCAGAAGCACCAGTCCAGAAATCCACAGATCAAGTTTGGAGGGGTAAAAGTTGGATTTTCTGAAATATAAACACACCAGGCTACTCGCCTCAGTCCAGTGCATCTTTTGGTGAGTTCAGTTTTCAGATCCAAGTAATTTGATTTTTTTATTATTTCGATAGCTCGGAGGGCTAGGGTTTCTTCTACAAGAAAGAATGGCTACCAACATGAGGGTAGAAGATAGGATGGAAGGATCTAGAAACTTCAGATCTTGGAAGCATAGTTTGCAGATGATTCTAGAAGAGAATGATCTCCTATAGCATGTTACAGTGGGTGTACTAGAACCAGAGGAAGAAGATCAAAAGACCAAGCATAAGAAGAATGAAAAGAAAACAAAGAGAATCGTATCAGATTCAGTAAAGGATCACTTGATCCCTCATATATCATAACTACAGACAGGAAGGCAAATGTATGAAGCACTCAGTAGGTTATATGAAAGCAAAGACATTAGCCTGAATCTTACCTTAAGAAATCAGCATCGTAATATGAAGATGGACAACTCAGAATCTATCACATCCTATCTTATGAGAGTTTCTCATATCATAGATGAGCTTGCAGCTATTGGAGATGTCATTAGTGACAAAGAAATTGTAACCACAACCCTAAATGCGTTTCCAACATTTTGGATTCCTTTTGTACAAGGAGTGTGTGCAAGAAGCAAGTTACCCAAGTTTTATAAGTTATGGGCAGATTGCACACATGAATAATCTAGAATTGTAGACCAACAGAAGAGATTAATTGTCGATGAAGAGGAATCTCTTATAGCTCAAAAGAACAAAAGAATTTCCTTCAGGAAGAACAATAAAGAAGCTAACTCCATAAGAGTTCCAGACAAGAAGAAAGATGTTTCAAAGATCAGATGCTACAACTGTCAAAAGTTGGGAAACTTTTCTTATGACTGTCCTCAAGGAAAAGGGAAAAGAAAGTATCAAGCACATGTGGCAGAGCAAGAGGAATCTCCTCCCTCAAAGAAAGCTTTAGCAGAAATTAAGGATTATCTACTTTATGTTGAAGATAGTTGATCTGAAGAAATATAGAAAATGGTGGAGTCCGTGAAGCCTCCCCACACAAAAACAAAAGATAAGTATTCATGTTTATTTTTAGTATCTTGTTTACTTTAATACTTTATCATTACAAGTTAGTTTTGTGTGAGAATGTTAATTAACATGGTTTTATTTCAGTGTATATGCAGACTTGTGAAGGAAGTATCAAAGAAGAGATAACATATTTATTTCATGTATGATCACTCATGAGAGTGACAAAGAAATCATATTGTAAGTAAGTTTACAAGTCTCGAAAGAAAGAACTTATGTTGTGACTTGCAGAAGTTAGACAACACGAGAAGGACGTATGATATGGTGACAGTCAGTGAAGATCATATCCAATATTTATATAGGAGTAGGAGGCTCCTAAAGATGCAAAACAAAAATATTCAAGATGAAGAAAAAGATGGATACTCAGATATAGTGGATGAGATGCAGGTAACTATAGGTTGCTCCAGTACTATTCTTATAGATGCAGAGGGAGCAGGTTAATCCAGTATGAAGACAGAAAGAAAGAAATATTGAACTCAAGAAGGCACCTAGTATATTACAGAAGAAAACTTCAAGGATGATGATTAGAAGCTATTAGCTTGGTGCAAGATGGAGCCATGTCTCCGAGTTTGAAATGAAGGATCGTGATTTGATGCAGTTAGAAAAGTAGATGGATTGTGCCCAGATATTTTGATCAATATGAAATCTATCCAGTAGATGGATGGTGCCCAGCATATGGGTAGCATGGTATTATGCCATGGAAATATTTTGAACCACAAGAGATTTTTTTTTGATGCCATAGCTAGACCTTCGTAGAGAAGGAGAAAGAGAAAATACCTTCGTAAAGAAGGAAAGAGAAACCCCACAAGTAGACCTTCGTAGAGAAGGAAAAGAGAACAGACCTTCRTAGAGAATGGGAATGAGAAATTTKCCAAGGTTGGCCTCTGTCCAAGTGTTGAGTTTAGGATACTCTAGGGACATGCTAGAATACCCTCGTAGAGAGGGGTGTGACCACCCTCATAGAGAGGAATGTGGATGTTTCTCTAAGGGGCAGCRGGCATATACTCTCCTCTAGCCAAGGATTGAGTAGCMTGGAACACAAACCTTGACCATGTGGAATGGTTAGTTGGCTCTTGAGGTTTGTGTCATGACCCTGCGTGGATCATGGAAAGGGAKTCTAGTCTTKCCCAGGCTAGCATCTTAGCTTCTCTAGTTCATGTGGGATGACTAGGAGTGAAGATATGGTAGTAGTCCTCCCTAGTGGATGGGAGAGATAAATGACTACAAGCGAAGGGAGAACATAAAAGGAATGGAAAAACTCATAGGACATCTTCTGTGTGAAGATAAGATATTTTATGTGTGAAGATGAGAAAGAAGCATCTTATGCATGAAGACGAAAGAAAGAAAGAGTATCTTCTGTGTGAACATAAAGAGAACAAAACTTCCAATGATTTATAGATATTCCAGTCAATGATCATGATGCCAAATGACCAAGTGGATGCCTCCAGTTATCCAGTTAATGATGATTACCCAATTGATGATGTTTCCCAGTTGATGATGTTATCCAGTGGATGTTGCTACCTAGTTGATGTCGACATCCAGTGACCTGTCAAAAGATAAAGAATATCCTTCTTATTAAGAGGGAGTGTTAAAATATTGTGTAACTGCAAAGAATATACTTATCCCCTTTTGTGGATAAAGATAAAATATATGTATTATTGATTAGATCAATCCCCTTTTGTGGATTGATCATGTCGGGTATTGTAAATGACCAAATCCCCTTTTGCGGATTGGTCAAACCCTAATTGTAATAGGACAAATAATAAGTCGGCCCCGATATATATTAAAGAGGCCCCATAATATATTAAAGGTGGTTATAACCACCCAGAAGAAGAAGTCGGCCCTGCCAGTGAAGAGACACTTCCACATGTGCCATAATTGTATAAATAAGAGAGGCCAGTGCCTCATTTAGACACACACTCAACTCACTCATCTAGTGCGCAAGTATTGAAGGAATCTATAGTTACCAGTTGCTGGAAGAAGGAAGAGAGAGAGAGGCGCATCCTTGGGAGAGGAATTTTTGTGTTGTTTGGTTCATTATCTTGGCATTGTATTGGCTATCTATATTAAGGAATTTTTGCTCGGTTTTCTTCCCCTTGAGGGTTTCCCATGATAAATGCTTGTGTACTCTTGTGATTGTGTTTCTCTTAGTGAACATGTCTATGCTATTGTTATCTAGTAAATAGAAAGGTAACTTAATTATAGCTTAAACTTTAACACTCCTACACAATATTTGTAGGGAAATTTGTGTCAGAATATGGGTATTGCTACCCTCTGCATGAGCTCTTCCATGACTTCCATTTGGTCCCATTTTCCCATGTTTTCCCACCATTTGTATGAGTAACACAAGGGTCTTATGCTAGGTCATAATAATCTCATATTGTCTCTAAGAGACTACTTCATGGTTCTTGTTGGCCTCCTCCTAGCCCTTGTTCAGCTGATTTAGTAATCTAAGCACAGGGTCTCTTATGATCTTTGGGTTATCATCCATGTTTCCTTCTGGTTCTAACACTCTTTGTTCTGCTTCTACTTCTCTTTCGGATGAAATCATAGAAATTCCTCTACACCCTTTCTTCCTAGGCATCAATACAATCACAAGTTGGTAGAATCACCATATCTGATACCAATGTAATGTTCCCAACCAGGATAGATAGGAAAAATATATTTGTTGCCCAAAATTATTGTTTTTCTTTATGGGATTTTATCAAACACTTTGGCTAAAATTACTTAAAAACAATTTTCATATGTCATCAAGATAGGAATATTGTCAAATATATCACATGCACTCATTACACATGGAATAGAGAAGATAACCATGGCATCTTACTATGGTGTGGAAATTCAAATCACAACAAATACAAATATCCCTAGTGGTTGTAACAACAACTGCAAAACCATTCTAACACATAGATCTAATAGCTGCAAAGAAGCTGCAATATCTACTAACAAGAACAAAAATAAACATGGTAATAATGATCCCAAAAATCCCCTCAATATCTATCTTCGTTGGATAGTCTATCCTTCACTGGTGTGGTATCAATATTCTCCAAAAAACACCTACCATCGTGATTCGGTCGTTGTAGCTCCACAAAACTGGAACCCCAACTTGCATAGATGGTCCTTGGACGAGGTTGCACAACTAGCAGAGCCCCGCAGGATGAGGCTAGCTAACAAGAACGGCCTTACGGGATGCCCTATGCTCAACCCGCAGGGGTGAATCCTGTTATTGTTTTCCCAAAACCCTCCTGGTCTCTGCAAAAATGGTGATCATCCTCCTCTGGAAACATCTGTCAAATCCCTATGCACACTGATATTCCTCCAAGTTGAAACAAACCAATCTGAGACTCCAGTGAAGACCCTATATGGATCCTCCTCCCTGTTTAGCTAGGGTGAATATTGCACCACCGAAACCAAACTACAATGGTGGAAGGGTTTTGATAAATCCTAACGAAACAATGGATCCAAGAGCACTCCAAAATGAGAGATCAAAATCATAATTCCAAAGATAAGAGTTACCCATTTATTTATCCTTCCTCCGGGTCTTCTAGATCTTTCCCCTTTTTGACCAAATCAAACCCTCACTTTATTTTCCCTCCACTTTCATTTAAATATAATTATTTATATTTATTTAATGCCACTTTAGGATTTGTCATTCTTAGTGACACCAAATAAACCTCCTTGAATCCCTTTTCCTTTATTATTATAGCCTATGGGAGTCGTATATGCTATTAATTCATCCTCTGTCATGATCAATTGGAAGGGAACATTACAAATTTTCACTATAAAAAATTTTGGTGAAGTTTCAAACTACAAAATTTTCAGGATCCTAAGGAGACATAGAAAAGTACATGTGGTAAAACATTTAGGTTTTTGATTCGCTATAATTGTTTAGATATAGCCTATGGAAGTTAGGGTTTTGGGCTAATCCTGAAATTAGTCACAAACGAGTCATATTGATATTTGTTATATAACTTTGTTTTTGTGAAGTTTTAGACTGTGAAATTTTTAATATCATATACCATGTGGTAAATATTTAATATCTTTTTATTTATAATATGCATGTTATAGGTTGTGGAATTTAGGGTTTTTTACTAGTCCTATAACTAGTCTCAAACATGTGTTTTGAGTAAAATAGTCATATCTAATCCTATAAAGATCCAATTTGATTTCCACCAATTTTGTTGGAAAAAGAATGGACCATATTAGTTTAGGTCCGAATTTTAGAATAATAGCAAAAACATTAGGCGCATGGAATTCCATACAATTTCACTCTTTGGAAAGGGCCAAAAATCAACAAGTTTTGGGAAAGTTACCATAAATTTCACTTGGAACATAAAATTTTGGTCAAACCTATGGAATTATAGAGAAGACATATCAAAATACTAGAGGCTGAAATTTCAAACTCGTAAGTTTCATAATTTCATAGATACATCAAGAGAAAGATCAGTCAGCAAGACAATCTCCAGATAAATGTTTTAAAAGATATGTTCAATTAAAATTATCATAAATTTTGATTGAGGTGATTCAAAAGAAATTTGAAAGAGAAAACATAGGATAATATACCAAGAAAAGGATTATAACTATTTGAGATCATTATTGTTAATATATTAAAGTTGTAAGTTAAGGATTTGGGTTATACCTCAATTAAGAATCAACAGAAATGCCTAACTTTAGTGGAGATGAAGATAAAGATAAAATAAATCTCATGGAATGGTTGAGGATAATAAAGAAAACTGAATTGAAGCCTTTGTTGGAAATTCTTTATTTTCAGGGTGAAGCTCATGAGTGGTGAATGCTTATTGATAAAGATACTAGACTAAACACCACATCGGAAGTATTTGAAAAAATGTTCTAAAATCTGGATCAAGGACTTAAAAATGGAAGTGATGAATAAAATTTAATATGATTTAAAAGAATAAAAATAATAGATCAAGAAGAAGTGTGGTGATCCATCAAAGATATGAGATCTTAATGAATCACTCATTAAGAAGGTTCAAAAATTAAAACAAGGAAATAATAGCAAAGGGGAGTGGAAAAAGGACAACTCAAGAGAAGAATTGAAAAATAAAGATGAAGAAATATGTAGACTAAAAAACCATAATTAAAAAACTATTGGATGAGGTCAAAAGATTAAAAGAAGAGAATACGCAGTCAAAATCAAGAAAAAAACATGGATCTTGGATGAAGAGACTACCAAAATACTTGAAGAGGAAATTTCCAAGAAGATTGAAGAATCCCTAAATCTTGATGAGATAAAACTAGAAATTAAATCAAAAATTGAAGAAGGACGTCAGATTTTGATAGATGGGGTCGTATTGCAACTTCAAAAAGAGAAAGAAGACAATATTCAAGAAAGTCACCAAAATATGCCCAAAGAAGTTGAACTACATCTAGAGGATGTGCACATCAAATATGATGGTATAATCTCCAAGTCTAGAGTAAATACCAAGCAAAGAGGATATAGGATGTCATTATCTCTAAAAAGAAGAGAGATGAAGTGGGTGTGCAGAGTGAACGAAAACCATCAAATGTGAAATCATTTTGTCACCATCATTAATAGGATAGATTTCAAGGAAGACAAGAATATTGATATCAATATTATCAAGGAAGAAGATGGAATTATCAAGGACATGTGCAATGTGTGAATGGGTATATAGACATCATGTAGTAATTATTGAGGACATGTGATTTGGATGTAGTAATGTATTAGGGTATTTGGAGGATGTTCTCTTATTCTTTAAGGAGTTATTGTGTAACTCATCTCTCTTATTTATCTTAGAGTTGTGATCCACACTCACATTTTTTGTACATGGTGTGTACTCTGGTTTCCTATGATATTTTAAGGTTTTCGTGCATAACAACCATTGTGAGTAATTCATCCATTAACAAATCTGGTATAGTTTCTTCTCTCAACTTCTCTAAGAAGGCTTTCTAGAATTCAACCAATTTGTGATGGAGCCAATCAATAGATTAAAATACCATGTTGACTTGAATGTATAGTGGAAAAGGAAACAAATCATGTCTTCATTCTAAACATTCATCAAGTGGATGGCAAGAATAGATTTATTGATATGGTCTTCTGGAGGAACAGATACTTCTAGGTCAAATTTGGGAAAGAGACACTTCAGGTGTTTTGGCAAGTTGTGCAGTTGTCTAGTTATAGACAAAACATCTTGGGCCAACTAAGGTTGGTCTTAAATTTGATTTTCATCCATATCTCAAAATTTTAGGATGAGTTTCTTGTTCAGAATCACTCTCTGAATTATTAGTCGATCTAAGAAATGCAACACGATTGGGAGATAGTGTAATTTGATTTAGGGTTTAATGTATTTCTTCAAATATTAATTCAACTAGATCTTCTATGGTATGAACCCATGTGTTTTCTTGATTTTGTGTAAAAAAAAATGGAGTACGCATTTTCCTAGGAAGTAAGGGCACGATTGGGGAAGTACCAATTTACCTAGAAAATCCTCTTATTATTCGACGAAGTGAATTTACTTGTTCATTTGGAACTACATAAGGATAAACATGCTAGGGATTAGGGTTTTCAAAAGCATATTCAGATCATGAAAAATGGGTTCTTGAATAATTATTTTTTTATTCAAAGGCTTGCTAGTAATTTTTGGGTGACTAGGAAATGGTTTAGATTTCAAAACCAAATATGTAATACAAAGGTAACCTCCTTTTAACATCAATTCGAATGATGGGGGAAAATGCCCAGCATCAATAGTAGGGGTTTAACCCAAAAAAGAGGCCCAGTTAAACTTTTTCCAATTTGAGATGGAAAAATTCTCTAGATTAATGGCTTGGAAACTTTTCGATGAAATTGAATAAAACAATATATGAGTTTGTTTTTTTTTATGTAAAATGCATGTGTTGTACTTAATCTATTATTAACAATATAACACTAATTTAAATCTATTTTTAATACTAAAGAAAATAAGTATAAAATCAAATGAAGAATCTATTTTTATGAACATAATTCTTTAATATGAAGAAAACAAATATCAAATAATCTACAATTAAATTACAAATTATGATTTCATATCCATGATATATATAAAAAATAATAATAATAATAATAATAATAAATAAAAAATTGAAAAAAAATAATAAGAAACTCAAATACATATCCAAGAATAGTAAAAATCAATATCCAAGAATAGTAAAAATCAATAGAAATTATTATAGCACATCCGACACTACACGATTGTAGAGGAGTCTTTAATTCACATAGAACATGAATTTAAATCCTTCCAAAATCATCGTCCAATGGTTTGTCATTATTGCTTAAGCATAAATAATTTTATAGATCTAACTTTAATTTATACAATGAAAATTCAGTTATTCCTATTTCATAAAACCTAACTCAGTCAAGGGGAATTCCATCAACTAAGGACATTTTCATTCTTTTGATTTTCTTCATATTTATTCCAAGCTTCAAATAAGTTAGTATGTTGGTTGAGTGGGGCCCAAACGGAAAATAAGCTTATAGTAACCTTTTTAATGTGTTTATCTAACTTAAAAAATATGTCTTATAAGAGACATGTTCTCTGTCTCATCTATTAGATACATCTTCATGTGTTAACATGTGATATGTTTATTATGTGCACTTTATTTTGTTATAAAGAATTTTCCAAAGCTTGTATAATTTGAGATGGTGGGTGGGAGTTATCAGAGGTACAAATGATGTAATTTACATATATTAGCTACCCTTTCAATATGAGTTCATATTTTTAAATAGTGGGCTCATTCTTTCTCTATGTCTCCTAGGCATTTTTAATTATCACTTTTCAGTATGCCAAACCATGTTTAATATCTTTAATTTCTTATGGACTTAAGATAGAAATATTTGGAGGATTTTGCCTAAAATTTTCCTTCAACTCCTTTATTGTATCAAAATTTAATTCAACTTTTTGGACTTAAGCAAAATTTAATTCAACTTTTGGACTTACGATACGAATATTTGGAAGATTTTACCCAAAATTTCCATACAACTCCTTTATTGTATCAAAATTTAATTCAACTTTTTTCCTGGAATATTTTGCAATGTTGAATCTCACTATGAAGTTATAATAATTTAACACTCAATTCTTGTAACTATTGGGATTTGCTATGGAATTCCCTTTTCACGTGTTCAACTTCATTCTAAACTTCAAGAGCATACTCAATAAAGGTTGTTATCATTCTTTAACTTAATTATCATTCTTTGTGTTTCTTAATAGTAATTAATTTATCTTTATATTGT
>ML818019.1:24907-35188 GCA_009831015.1 Picea engelmannii
ACATATAATTGTTCACTGAAAAATAATAAAGCAAGGAATTTACTAAATCGCATAAGATAACTTGATAGAATGGAAATCTTTGATAGACGTGTGAGACATCAAACCAACAATAGATTAATCCATGAGTTGACATCTTCAACAAAAGTAATTCTGAATACAATTCATCACCATCACCTCAAAGCCAAAGCCCCTTTCTAAGAGGTCAATTTACATATGTATAGGTGAAATCCCATGCAAAATTAGAATAGAGCAAAAAATACAAAAAATCCATAAAATCCATGCAATCCACTACAACTCAGGAGAATTATATGTTCTAACGTGTGCTTGTTCGACATCATACTTTCCCCATTGCTCAAATAACTCATTGCACATTTTTTGATGAGTAAATATGTGTTTCTCTCTAGGAAGACTCCTTGTTGAAGTTTCCTAGACTAAACCTTTTAATGATTTTTTCTAATTTAAGGAAGACAGACTCCAGCCGAGTAGTAGTCCTTACTTCACTTATCAAAAATATTTAGATATGTCAATGATCTAATGAGGATATTCCCCTAACTTCAACCTCATTCTTGGATTTTATCTCCTTGAATTTCTCCATTACTTTGTCAACTATTTGAAAACCCTCGGGTGGGACGAAACATGGTAACCTAATTTGTGACATGGTATCCTTGATGAGATCCCATATTTTGATGCAAGTTAACCAATCTTCCAAAATTTACCTCTGAGATGCATCGATTAAATTTCCCCAATAACTTACTACTCGTTCAATCTTGAATAATTCATCTTTGGTCAATATCCTGACTTTGTCATCCTTTGATACCGACTCTTATGAATTTGCTTGATAAACTCAATTTGATATTGGACCTTAGCTAGTTTCTCCTTCCATATAAGATTTTATTTATACAAGATAGGCAATTTCATGCTCTCCTCTTTCAATTCCAACATTTTAGTTATGAAATATTTATTAATATTTTCATTGACTTTTGTCTTCTTTAAGGACTTCTTTAATGAACTTACTCAATGCATCTTGAGATCCCTTGTAATATTTTACTTTATTTTCCAATGCAACATTCTATATGCTTATGGTCTTAACTTCTTCCTCTCCAAATTTATCTTTATCAATATTAGCATGTGAAATGGATATCGTAGTTGAAAGTAAGTCACTCATCTTAGCCTTCTTCATATCTAGCATTGATTCTTCAGTGGTGTGAAGAATAGAACTGTCTACATCCACTATTTTGCTCTTCTAAGTTCTCTTAACTATGGCCTAGTTGCATCGATTATAAGTAAAGGATTCAAGGTCTGCAATCTCCTCTAGAGGTTTTGGAATTGGATGATCTCCCCATGACAACACATTCTCCAAGCTTCCTAGAGTATACACTTGTTCCATTATTGTCTCCTTTTGATTTTGGAATATCTTACTCTTCTCTTGTTAAATCTATGACATTGTTGGGGGGTGTTGTAGTCTGTTGTGCTTGCTTTTGGGATAGGGTATGTTATGTGTACTACTTAACATTGCATGTAGTGTCACTAGTGTCTATTCCAGTTTGGGATGCATCATGTTGCAACCTCTCCTCCTCTTTCTTTCTTTTTTATTCTTCTTCTATATGTATCTTTGTTTCTTCTTCTTCCTTTATTTTGTTTTCCATCTACAATTGCTCTTCTTATTTTCTCTTTTGTTCCTTACCTTTCTTTCTTAATTCTTCATCCAAGAGTCTCTGCCCTTCCACCTTTTTTAATTATTCTTCTTGCCGCAAGCTTTCCTCCTCCTCTTTACTTTTGTTCTCTATTTCTATTGTAGCTTTCTCTTGGGCATCCTTTAATTATGTTTTTCTTTGTTCTACTTCAAATGCCTTCCTTTTCTTTTCTAACTCTAATTGATCACTTTCTTCTTTCCTTAACCCCTCATGTCCTTTGAATGGCCAATGGGTTTTAACTTGCTGATCATTCAAATGGAAAGAGGGACAAAGGGAAGGGTTAAGGGTGGGTGAAGGGTGTTGTTAGTGGGGGTTTGATTCCTAGAATTGTGCCACCCACCCCCAACCAATTTTTAGTTTTTTTTTAATCAAATTGTTTTGTTTTTATATTATTTTTAATATGTTTTAATTTTTACTTTCGAATTTTTAAATAATTTTTTTTTTTTTTTAATGTCCCTTTTTAAGAAAAATTAAGGACAATTGTTTTTTTTAATGTTTTATTAACACATATTTTTTGTTTTCTTCTATAAAAATTATTTCTTTCTTAATTTTGTAATTGTTTTTTATTTTTAAATTTGTCTTTTTAATAAAAAATTTAAAGATTTTTTTTAAGTGGGTGTTTTTTTTAACTTTTTTCTTTTCGTGCGATTTGGGAGTTGTTTTTAAGTTTTTGGTCACAACGGTGTTGGTTGTAAAGGCCATGATTCCAAACAAGTTGTAATTTTAACCTTGAAAAAAAAAGGGGGTGATACTTGAAGCACCACTTTTCAATTCGAGGGTTGATTTTAAGGTTTTGGTTGGTCGGTACTAGTTGTCAAAGCCATAGTTTCAAATAGGGAGTAATTATAACCCAAAGAAGAAAAATAATTGATTTTGTAGCACGACTTTTTTATTGAGGGGTTAATTTTTGTGGTTTTGACACAAAAATATGGTCTTTTAGGGCTAGAGTTCTCATTTTGAGGTCACAATTCTCGTTATGTTGGTAACTATGTTAAAATTGTTTTCATTGTTAAAGAATAATTTTGTTGGACATCAAGACTCCCTCACGATTGTTAAGGGAGATTAGGATAAGCGTAGAGTTTAGCTAATGCAATTGGGAGAGAAGGTAATTCAATTGGGATTTCAAGAGGAGAGGTTCACTCAGATAATGGGATATTTGCACCAAGCAATTGTAGAGAAGGAGGAGGAATTGGCTAGGTTACAGGAAGTTTTCCAAGAGACCAAGGAAGTAAAACAACCTTCCTTTGCTACTACAAAATCCAATACCATGACTGAGACAAGCATTGTAAGCACACCTTCCTTGTCCCTTTATCGAGAGCATTTTGGTGATTTTCAAAAGCATATTAGAGGCCTTGGTTCCAATATACTAAGACATATGGGATACAATGGTCAAAGGATAGGCAAGAGAATTCATGGCATTGTAAGCCCCATATTACTTGAATTGAGGGTCAATCATGAAGGCCCAAGTTTATGTGGAATAGATAAAAAGGCCATGATCACCAAAATCACTTTTGTGATGGTGAAAGATGTTACATATTTTTCTTTCTCATTAGAAGAATTGCAACAACAAATCATGATGCAACACACTAACACGTTTTCTTTTTTGTGGTGGATTGCAAAAGGGAAACGATCAGGAAAGTTTAGATACTCAATCTACACCAACACTTAGAATAGGTATGCATCAATAAAGACATACCTCATTTGTTACTTCTATAAGAAGAAATGTCACAAAGATGCCAACTATTGGTATTCCAAGTATGTTCCTTATATGGGAAGAAAGGCCATCTTGAGGTTTCTTCTTGGGAGAAGCAAGCCACATGCCACAAGCCTAAATTCTTTAAGAGAAAGAATTGAAATAATACTTCTCCAATACAACAACAAATATAGAGGAACATGGAAAAAATGTGTATGCCAAGTAGACCAAACAACAAAAACAACAACTTTCATTAGAACTACAAGTTGAGTAGACATTGGGAAGCCAATTGTTGGAGAATTCATCTAGAACTTCATCCTAGGAATTGCACAACCAAGAGGAGTGAAGAGAGTGAAGATTGAAGGGAATGAAGAGTTTATTGCATCTTCAGCCTAAGAATCATAAACTATGCAAGGAGTTACAACGGTATAAGAGGTTGGGTTTGTCAATTAGGTGGACAACAATTTGATGTTGGCATCAAGGCAGTCCTAATCCAATTGTTTCCTTCAATATTGCAAAATAATATTCCCTTATTGGAGATATGTCAAATATTGGTGCATGGAGGTCAATGATATTTTGGGGTTCCTTGAAACTCCATGACAACTACTAAACAAAACAAAATGATGGATAATTCATGGTATGTGTATATGAATGATTTAGTACAGTAATATCAGATTGTATTTCTACACTATATTTCATCTACAACATTGTGATAGTGGGTTCCACTTTAATTAATTCTATGGAGTAAATTTTCATTAGGTAAACCATTGGCTATAATAATTGATCCAATTTTTCCATAACCCATTCCTTATATTGTCTAGATATTGAGGAATCTTCCTCATCCTAAAGATTGTAGGCATTCATTCCACCTACAAAAACACATTTGTATGTTTTCAACTATTTTGGGAAGAAGAAGGTGTCGATATTGCACATAAAGGATGTCATTCAATCGATACTTTTGCAAAGACAGGTTGTTGTGTAAGAACGTGCAAAAAAAATAATTTTTTCAATGTTGGGAAGCAATTGATCTCAACAAAACAAGGCAATCCACACTTCCTTTGTTGATTTGTTGCATGATGGAATTTAATTATCAAGACTCATTATTGAGTGAGTGTTGCATACATTCAGAAATGAATGAGTGAAGACCAAAATTCAACATAGCTTCCAATGGCTTCCAAGGCAAACCATCTCCAAGTTTGAGAATAAGATAGACTTTCACACTAAATATGGGAATGAATTTTGAATGATGAACTCAGCCTAGAATTGTTGATAGTGCTAAGTATGATGCACATAAACAATCAATGCATAGAATTATACACTTTCGGAATAGGTGAATCTAGAAACAAAATATGAAGCAGTAACCAAAACTAGAGCCAGAAGCCAGAAATGACAGCCAGGGTCAGATTTAGAGCTATATCCAAGAGCCAGAATTGAGAGCCCTGTTCTAGAGAAGTAGATGGGAGGTACATTGATCCAAAGCTTTGTTTCCTAGAATCTTTTGGAAACCAAAATCCTCTCAATGGGGAGGTGTGATCTGAAATGGATCCAAAAATGAAAATGAATGGTTCATAAAAACTTAGTGCACATAAGTAGTCGCAAAAAATTGAGAGTTGAGAAAACAAATGACAATTCAAGCATTAAGAAATTAAATGAATGAAAGAGAAAAAAAAATGAATGAGAAAAGGACAAAATAGGAGAAATAACATTGGGGAATCATAAATGAATTGAAAAGGATTATTGACCTTTCATTTACCCTATCACTACCTATATCATTAAACAATTTGACTCGGCAAGGGTCTTTTAGGTGGAGTAAAAGAGAAGGCGGAGGAAAATCCTGGCTATGCAAATTGATAAATGGCCTAAATGTTGATGTTTTTGGTAGCAGTGGTAGGTATTCCCTCCTAGAAAAAAATTATTAGAGAAGAAGAAGATTCCAAGAATTCAAAGGAATATCATTGAACAGTTGAAGAACACACCGGAAGAGAAGTCAGCCCACAGGAAAATATAAAGTGGAAATAGAATTTTGAGGAAGAGAAGTCGGCCCACATGAAAAGATAAAGTGAAAATAGAATTCCAGGAAGAGAAGTCAGCCCCATCTAAGTGACTAGAAGACTATAAATAAAGTGATTCATTTCTCATTTGTTCACTAACTCACACAACTATCTCACTCAAGAAGAAGGTGCAAGTCAAGAAGAAGATGCAGTTACTGCAACAACTGGGTTTTCTTGGTGGTTTTGGTGATTTCTCTTATGCGCTATCTCTGTAAGAGTTGCACTAGGATTGTGACGTAGTTGTCTACCCTTGCTATGGTTTGACAAGGGGGAAAGATAAGTTCATGTTATCAGGGTTTCTTCATTATTCAATTTTTCTCTTGTGAAAAGAGTTGGGTCATGAATACATTGTATTATCAGGAAGATTCTCTCTAAGAAAAGTTGGTTGGGTTTTTCCTCAAGTTTAGGGTTTTCCTAGGATAAATATTCGTGCCTTATTGTGCTTGTCTATCTTCTTATATATTTAGTATATGGTTATTGAATGTAATAGAAAATCTAAATACTCTGGTAAATCTATTGCTCTGAAAATTTAAGAAAATCTAACATGGTTTCAGAGCGGGTTACCTTCAGAACAGCCTAATCATTGGAAGGAAGATCATACTTTGGGACTTGTTGCTACACATTTTTCTTTTATCAATATCGTTGAGAACTTATTCCAAATTCATTGGGATTAAATCCACCACAAAGCAATCTGACTCACCCTAGCGCATATACTGAAATCCTAGCATTGAATTTTAAGAAGGTTGATCTTTCAGGCCTGGGGTTTCTACTAGAGAAAAATGATTACCAGTATGAGAGTTGAAGATAGGTTGGATGGAGAAGATAATTTCAGATCGTGGAAGCATAGAGTACTTCTCATTATAGAGGAGAATGAGCTCTTGGATCATGTCAAGCAAGTTCCCCCATAAATAGAAGAGGAAGACAGCAAGGGAAAATATAAGAAGAATGAGATCAAGGCCAAGAGGATCTTGACAGATTCAATCAAGGACAACTTGATTCCTAATGTATCATAATTGAAGACACCTAAGGAGATGTTTGATGCCTTAACAATATTATGTGAAAGCAAGAATACAAGTAGGAAGCTAACCCTAAGGCATCAACTCAGAAACATGATGATGAACAAGTCAGATATAGTTTCTACCTACTTCATGAAGATTTCTCAAATCAAGGATCAACTAACGGCTATTGGAGATTCAGTGGATGATGTAGAGCTTGTGACTACAACTCTTAATGGCTTCCCTTCTTCTTGGGATGTTTTTGTTCAGGGAATTTGTGCAAGGAAATTTCCCAAATTCAACAAGCTATGGACAGATTGTACCCAAGAAGAATCAAGATTGATATCTAAGTTGTAGAAGACCAATGATGAAGAAAATCAAGCTCTTGCTACTCATGTGAAGAAAAGGTAAGAAAGAAGAAACAACAGTCTGAATAAAAATAGAAGGTCAGTTCCATATCACAAGAAGGAAGTGTCTAAGATCAGATGTTTCAATTGTCATAAGTTGGGACACTTTTCTTATCAGTGTCCTCAAGGGAAAGGAAAGAAAAAACATCATGCACATGCAACAGATATGGATGATTCCACATCTCAGAAGAAGACAAAGGAGACAAAATATGAAGAGTATATCTTTGTCTCAACTCTCATAGATACCATCACTCAAGAAAGTGATAATTGGCTAGTGGACAGTGGTGCTTCCAAGCACAGGACCGGGTTTCAAAGTTCTCGTACAAAATTGATAGAAAAGAGTTCATCCCTTCATGTGGAACTTGGGGATGATTTTAGGCTTGCAGTAAAAGGAGTAGGTGAAGCCTCCTACCAGTTTGATTTAGGTAACTCTATTTCAATAAAGGATTTATTAATTGTACAAGTTTTAAAGAAGAATCTTCTTTCTATTTATGCTTTAGAAGATCAAGGCTTCAGAGTAGCTTTTTTTTATGGCCAAGTCCTCCTATGGCCTAAGGGTTCAAGTATATATTCAACTACTATGATTAGTGTCCTAGAGGGAAGATTGTATAAATTGAAGGGACACCCAGAACAAGCCCTTGTACACAAAAATGTTAGCTCTATTGAGTTATGGCACCGAAGACTTGCCCATATCAACTATAGAACCTTACTAGTTTTGAGCAAGATGGTTACAGGTCTACCAGATATACAGGTAGAGAATGATGGAGTATGAAAAGGATGTGCACTTTTCAATAATGCCAAGGGAAGTTTTCCAAGCAATGAAAATAGATCTAAGGGGATCAAGGATATCATACAATTAGATGTATGCAAATAAATGACGGTACCATCCATAGGTAACTTTTTATATTATGTCATTTTTATTGATAATTTCTCGTGTAAAACATGGATCTATTTCTTGAAAGAAAAAGATGAAGTTTTCAATAAGTTTTAAGAATTCAAGGCTTTAGTAGAAAGTCTCTCTCGAAGAAAGATTAAAGTTTTGAAGTCAGATAATGGAAGTGAATACACCTCAAATGAGTTCAAATATTTTTGCAGAGAAACGGGGATTAAGAGGGAGTTGACAACTCCATACAACCCCCAATTGAATGGGGTTGCAAAGAGAAAGAACGGATCAATTGTAGAAGAGGCTAAAGTGATGATCCATGACCAGAACTTACCCATGCATCTATGGGAAAAAGCATCTAGAACAGTTGTATATGTCTAGAACATAATTCCTCATAAGATATTGGGGAACAAGACACCAGAAGAAGTATCGACCAGAAAAAAACCAGAAGTCATCCACTTAAGGATATTTTGTTTCCCAGTGTACATACATGTTCCCAAGGAAAAGAGAATGAAGCTAGAGACTTCAGGAAAGAATGGAACCTTCATTGGATACATTGAGACTTCGAAGGCTTATAGAGTATACATCCCCAGATAGAGACATATTGAGATTAGAAGGGATGTTACCTTTGATGAAGAAGCAACCTTCAGGAAATCTAGAGAGTATCACATGGATGAGGACACAGAGGAGCAAGAGGCTCCAAGGGACGCAGTAATAATTGACTCTACTCTAGAAGAACATATTCCAAAAGATCATAATGAGACAGTATATCCATAGGTACATGTAGATCGACCCAGAGAAATTATAGTTACCAAGAAGAGACCAGCATGGCTTCGGGACACTTTGCAAGAAGTTGAAGGACATGCAGCTCCCAGAGGCTCTTTTAGAGAGAGAAAGAGACCACACAAGTTTTCTATCTATGTGGCATTGATGAGTAAGATCATTGATTCAGAACTTTTCACTTATGAGGAACTTGCAAATCAGCAAGTGTGGAAGGATGCTATGATGGAAGAGTACCAATCCATCATGAAGAATGATGTGTGGGAAGTGATTACGAGACTAGAAGGGAAGTCAGTGGTGACTTCCAAGTGGATATACAAGATCAAGAATGTTTCATATGGAATCATAGAGAAGTAAAAAGCTAGATTCGTGGCTAGATGATTCTACTAGAAAGAGGGAGAAGATTATGATGAAACATTTTCTCCAGTAGCAAGGTACACTTCCAATAGATCTATTATTTTTATTGCTTTTGTTGCGGGATGGAAATTACACCATATGGATGTCAAGACTTCTTTATTGAATGGTGTAAATAAGAAGTGTACATAGAGCAGCCACAAGGTTTTGTGATCCATGGCAAGGATTCCCATGTTTGAAAATTGAAGAAAGATTTGTATGGGCTTAAGCAGGCACCCAAGGCATGGTATGCCAGAATAGATAGTTATATGATGAGGTTGGGGTTTACCAAGAGTGATGTAGATACCAACCTTTATTACAAGGTTGGAGATGTTTTCCCTTTGATATTGGTACTATATGTGGACGACTTGTTTCTTACAGTGGATGAGAAGCTCATAGATGGGTGCAAGAGGGAGCTCACTTTAGAGTTTGAAATGAAGGGTCTGGGTTTTATGCACTATTTATTGGGATTAGAAGTGTGGAAAATACCAGATGAAATCTTCATTAGTCAAGGAAAGTATACAGTTGAGATCATGCATAGATTCGGGATGATGGAATGCAAGTCCATGGCCACACCTATGGTTACAAATCTAAATCTCTTGAGTCATTCTTCTTCATGTTTGGTTGATCCCACGATGTACAAACACTTGATCGAATATTTGATGTAACTGGTTAAAATCAATCCATATATGTGCTTTGCAGTGAACACATTGATTCAGTACCTGGTTGATCCTAGACATGTACATTTGGTAGCAGCAAAGCATGTGTTGAGGTACCTACATGGTACGGTTGAATATGAACTCAAATATGTGTCAGATGGTAAAGTAAAGTTGCAAGGTTATACAGACTCTGACTGGGCACAGAGTGCAGTGGACAGGAAAAGCACATCAGGATGTTGCTTCAGTTTGGGATTAGGTATGATCTCATGGTTGAGCAGAAAGCATGCATCAGTGGCACTCAGTACAATAGAGGCAGAATATATAGAAGCCAGTGTTGCAAGTCATGAAGTAGTGTGGCTTTGAAAGTTGCTTGTAGGGTTATTTGATTATCACTATGATATATTGTGATAATCAAAGTTGTGTAAATATTTCATAGAATCCAGTCTTTCTTGACAAGTCAAAACATATAGGGATCAAATTCCATTTCATCTAATTCATGGTGCATAAAGGAGTAGTGGAGCTCCGGTACATATCCACAGATGATTAGAAAACAAAAATTCTCACCAAGCCTCTGTCTAAAGTGAAGTATGAGTACTTCAGAGACAAGATTGGCATGATGCAGAATGTCCATCCTCATTGAGAGGGAGTTGTGATGTTTCTCCTACAATGTGAAGATACTCTCCCTTTGGCCAAGGGTTTCCCAGGTCAGTCATGTGAAGTGACTGA
>ML818019.1:58804-68933 GCA_009831015.1 Picea engelmannii
AGTGAATTTCCAATAAAGGCTTAGTACATTACAATAAATAAGGAGTGGGCCTTCAATGATAAATTGGACTATGATCCTCATTTCACTATGTTAATTTCACTATGTTAATTGAGATGAGAGCATAATAAAATTTTCTTTTACAACCATGGATGTTTTCCTTTTGAAAAATTTATCATATAAACTATGTTGTTTTTTTTATGATTTTATGATTCCATGATTATGATCCTATTAACATGTTAAAATTCTAATAAAACAATCATAAATACTTGATAAGGCAACAAGACATTCATCACCATAAGGTTAGTTTCTTTTATTTTCCAACCATAATTAAAAGGGGTAGATTATCATATATAAATTAAATCATCGCACTTAAATCTATGGCGCATAACCTTTAGTTGGAGATTGGATTGAGTTGGCTATGCTTCCCAAGTGAAAACCCTCTTGCCATCGTAGAAGGAGAACCCCCATATAGGCAAGGTTAGTTTATCCACAAAGTAACATCTTACCTTAAACATCTACAAATCACTAAATATTAATATGGTCACCGAGTTTCAAAACATCTTACCTTAAACATCTACAAATCACTAAATATTAATATGGTCACCGAGTTTCAAAAGTTTGGTTATAATGGATATAATAATAAAGATACTGATATTAATATATAAATAAAAGGTAAAGAATCTATTAAGAAAATGTGCGACTTTTCATAGAGTTATACTTTAGTATATTTTATCCTTGTGACTATCATTATAATCATTTTATTAACTATCAAACATATTATTATATTTTTAAACATCTTTATCTTTGTTGTGTATAAATCATTTTATGCTTACTACATTGATATTATAATAATAATAATGTTATGTCAATAATAAAAGATGAGTTTACCAATTAAAAGATTGATGAAGATGTAAAAAAATTATATGTCTAATTTATGGAAAAATTAAAAGAGATAACTCTTCAAAGAGATATTACTTAGAGAATATTTATACTCAAGCGCATTAGCGTGTTATTGTTGTTGTAATCATCTTATCGATATTATCAATTATCTAATATATTATTATATTTTAAAAATATCTTTATTTCTATTGTATATAAGCATTTTTATGGTATCCAATATATTAGTATATTTTAAAGATATCTTTGTTTCTATTGTATATAAGCATTTTTATGGTTATTACATTGGTATTAGAGCTTGTGTTGAGTTAATTTGTGAGATGCTATGAATTTCACAAATGATAACTTTTATAGAAACTCACAATAGACACGATTAAATGTTGGTTTAACCTTTTGTACTATATGTTCTTTTTGTACAACTAGGTACAAGTAAATAAGGACTATTGAAAATAAATATCTTCTCTGCCAATGCTGCCAAAAGCCATTTATTGCAAAGGAATTTTTATGGAGATCTCAATGATATTCGAGGAGAAGCCATTTGGTCATAAAGGAGAATTTCCCACATCTAAAAAAACATCCAATATGATTGGGGAGGATGAACAATGTTAGAAACAAGATATGGTGCACTACTCTCTTGAACCTCAAGCCAAGGTTGACGACCTCATATACAATAAATAAAGTGAAGATTACAACTTTGAGTCCAAATATGATTGAGAATATGAAAATATGGATGATCATCGTAGTAATAGTGAGATTTATGAATTAGCACCCGAAAGAATTTTATATCTAGATAAATTTATGTTGGACCCAGTTACAATCCCCATGTCTAATCACACCTACGATCAAGACTTTGTGAAGGATCTACACAAGCCATAAGACATTATGCATGATCTCAAAATGAGAAAGATAATGGAGGAATGGTTATTGGGCCATGTGAGCCTCCCTTGATTACATCTCTGACGAGCTCGAGCTCATGGACGTATTCAGTGTTATGTTGAAGCAACATACAACAAGAGTCATATGTGATTTCATGGTGTAACTGAAAGACAAATCATGGCCATTTGAGGGTAAACAAGGCATTGGGTGTGTCTCTAGTCTCCTATCTTCCCCATATCCCTTATCCTCATGGGTTACTAGGACACTCTCTAGCATTACTTATTCCTATGACAACAAAGAATTACAAGGATTTGTAGGCATACACCCCAAATATCTCCTCCTTGACCCAATATCAATAGCAAGTGAATCTAAGTCTGAGAATGAGGAATTCCAATTAGGATTGGTAAATATCATGTGTGTGCTCATCTTAGCCAGTGATGATATTTTGATATAGTAGGAAAGTTGGGAGGAATTATTGAAGCACTAGTCTCATACTTTTGGTTTGTTAAAAAACATTTCATATCTTTTTTCGCTACCAGACACTGCTCGAAGACTTAGAACCCTATCAAAGAATGAGGAATCTCACGAACATGGTTGATAAAGTGAATTTGAGATGTTATTCATTTTGTTGGAGCTCATAAATTCTAATGCTAAAGAAATTTAAAATCATCTTGACAAAGTAAGGGTTCTAGTGGCATTAATAAGTCAAGGTAGAGTGATGGAAGGAAGTATGAATATTGTTGATAGGTTGTATTGTTTTTTCAATCAAGCACATGGAAGGATATCGCAGAGGGATGAAGAACAATTAAGTGTGCTTAATCAAGCTATTTGCATCAACTTCCTTGGCATGGAGTATCACAAGATCAATTTTAGTACATGATTGTGCATCCTTCAACATAATCTTAGTGATTCAAGTAATCCACTCACTATGATTTTTCCCATTGTGAAATTTGTCACCTTGTGTGGTAATGGTGGTCTTGACCCTAGTACTTTCATTGAGACAAATTTGGATAGAATGAGGAGGAACATAGCACTACTATCAATAGAACTTGAACATGCCCTTGCCTATAATCTCCAACTTTTGAAATGGTCTTGGTATTGTGCTCCTAAAAAAATCTTTGAGTAAGAAGCTGGGAGATATGAAGCAATGATATTTGATATGCAACGTAGTGATTTGAAGTGGTTACTACTTGTTTTCACATAATGGGAGATGACATGTGGGGAAATGGTTAATTCGTGATTAATCATTCAAGGTGATTTGGAACTTGCTAGACTTCAATGAGAAAAAATAGAACAAATGAAACCCATAGATGATGTCAGCAAGGAGTATTCTAAACTAATTCTTATCAAACCTCCAAGGACAAAGCATTATGAAGGGGTAGATGATGTATTGAATATAAATATAATGGATATAATAACAAAGATACTAATAATAACTTTATATTCATTAAAAAAGGTAGAGTCTACAATTTAGGGATGAAATGGAGCGAGGGTTTCCACAAGAACGAGCTAGGGATCCCATCATTTTCGAGCTAACCTTTTTTAGGTATCCAAAGGGTGGAAGACATGAAAATGAAGATGGAAATGGAAGATAAGAATGTGGATTACTCACTTGACCCATTGGAGGGCCAGTCGATCTAGATGAGCCTGCTCCCATGTACGTTTGGTTTTTTTTAGGGTGTAGGAAGGTGGTACCCCATTAGATCACATTCATTAGAGGAGGAAACGTGAACATGCTCAGAGATATGGCTCAAGGTTTATCCAATCCTGAATCTAAGGTAGAATCCAAGCCAAAGATGAGGGCACAAAATTATGGAGTTGTTTACCCCGTGTGCATTAATGTTATCTTAGCCATATCTCTTGTGACACATGCTAGAGAGGATATTGTAAATATTAGTATGTCATTCCACTGGACTAAGGATACCAAAGAAATCACTTGCCATAGCAAAGGTTTATCTATGACTAACCCAATTTTGAATTTTGGTGGGGAGTTCAAATTTCCATTTTGTAAACATTTTGGTATGCCTGCAATGAAACAAGAGGAAGGTTTTATTAGGAAATCTGTGGACCTTACCCTCATGAGTGACTCCATCATAGTTGAAGTAGGGAGTCGAGCGTACCCTTATTTGGAAGGAGAAAGGATACCCAAAAAAAGGAAATATATAAAAAACAAAAAATGGAGCCAGTTAACCCGAACTTAGGGGCCAAAACCAATCTCAATGATGTGATGGAATTGAAAGAAAGGGTAGTTGTCAGATGGTTTTTTAGGAAAATAATGGATAGGGATAGTATTAAGGAGTGGACAAGATCAATTTTGAACCTATGGTCGGATACCCTCCCCGCATTATTGTTGTGTTGGTTTTGCCACATGGGTGAGCAAAAACAGAACACTTACTTGCCTAGTTAAGTCAACTAAACAAGATGGAGGTTTGTGAGTTGATTAGATAACCAAATACACATGAAACAAGTAAATAGAAATAAAAACAAAAAGAAATAGATGTTAGAGAATCTTGCAAGAAATAGAACCATGAAAAGAAAAAAATGACAATCATATAGCTACCAATGGATCAATATATTGATAGGATAACACTGTAGGGAAAGGCAGGGACTTATGAATCCCCTCTTCCTCCTTGGGAGGGCTCTTGAGTTCCCTAATAGAGAGCTATTATATTCATACAATGGAAAATGACAATGGTGAAGAAATACAATGTCAATCCTCTCAAGAGGTGAGTGGAATGGCCCTTACTATAATGCTTGAATGATTCAAAGAGAAAAGAGGATTCTCCAAGAAGAATTCTTGCAGCATAACAATACCTTCAATTTCTTATTTTTCTATCACACCCATGGCACATATTTATAATGTCCATTCATGGCAAGATACAACTGGTTCATAGTGTGAACAAGGGGACTTTTAGGGCACTTCCTAGGTCTTAACCAGCCTCCAAGCTAGATTTCGCTCAGATCTGAGTGTCAAATCGTGTTGGGGGTCGGACTGGAACTGGTTGAGAGGCCGACAAGATTCATAAATGCCTCATTCATGAGAAGTGCACGGATTTGCTCGTAGATAGTCGTGAATTATGTGAACAGTGCACGCCTGAGGCTGTGTTAGCCCGTGCATGCTGCGTACAGTGCGTGTGCTTCCTTTGGTGAATTTACGCACTTTGATTTTTGAACCAAGTATATAGTTTTTTACCTGTTGATGGATTTTGATGGTGTAGGTATACTAATTGTTGTTGGAATTGATGTATTTCTTCAACCAATGTGTGTAAGGTTGTGGACGATTTTTTAGTGATAATAGATGCCCCCTGATGTGTGAGGTTAGGAGAATACGTATAGCCGAAAGACATCAATGTTTATTTTGTTGAGAATGCCATTGTAAGGAAGAATGAAGAGAGGAACTGCAAGAGAAATTTTCCAGAGGGAGAGGGAAAAATTTGGGAACCAAACCTTTCTCTAGGAAGAAAAAATAAAATATGTACACAAACGAGGCAGGCATGCCCCATGCTCATGTCATGAAACCAAAATGTGGGATTGTAACTGAAGATGTATGATGATGTAGATAGCTGCAGCGCCCTCGGGGGCGACTGATAACAACAGATGATGTTATGACTGGTGAATTGGCTCTAAAGCGAGTAATGGACAACTGTAAGAAGTGTCGATGACTCGTAGGCATTGATGGCCTATAAAATTCAGAGGTCTTTGGCTGGTATGAAACAACTGCAATGGTTGCATAGTAAGACCCACATTAACATGAGATTTTGATGAATTCAAATGTTATGGGGGTCATTGAAATCAGAAAGCAATGGTGACTCTCTCTATTTCGTCTGAGACTCCTCATTGAAAAGGTAATGGGAGTCAATATATTGTCTCCCTTCTGGAAACTGTGTTTATGTCGACAGGAAGGGAGACGCGACGTCGAGAACCAAAAGGGATTCTCGAAATCCAATGAGTAATAGGTGATATCAGGTGTTGATGGGTAACATGGACAAAATTAAGACACAATGGGACTCAGGACTGCCCTTGGTTGGGGTGTTGAAGGATGATTAGCAGCAACCGTAAAATTGGATCTAGTGTCAGGGGGAGTTTTAGGGCACTTCCTAGCCCTTGACCAACCTCTGAGATAGATTTCGCTCAGATCTTAGGGTCAAATCTTGTTGGGGGTCGGACTAGAAGTGGTTGAGAGGCCGACAAGATTCATAAATGCGTCGTTCATGAAAATTCAACGGCTTTTCTCGCAGACAATCATGCATTATGTGCACAGTGTGCGCCTAGGGACGTGTTAGCTTGCACATGCTTGGCATAGTGCGCTCTCTTCCTTTGGTGAATTTGCGCACTTTGATTTTTGAACCAAGTATATAGTTTTTTTCCTTTTTGATGGATTTTGATGTTGTAGGTATACTAATTGTTGTTGGAATTGGTCTCTTTCTTCAACCATTGTGTGTAATGTTGTGAAATATTTTTCAGTGATAAAAATTATGACATTGGAAAAAATGGGTGGTTAGTTTGGGTGTTCAAATCGGTGGTTGAGGTCAACACTATAATCCCGCACAGTAGATATAAGTGGATTTCTCAAAATTTATTCTTCAAAAAATGGCAGGTGAACTTCAATGCTATAACTACTCGAGTTGATAGCCTTCTAGTCTGGGTACCAATATCTGGTCTTCCTCTTGTTTTATGCTTTGAGGATGTCGAAGAAATTGGGAATACTCTTGGATCATTCTATGAAGTAGACTACTCCTTCTGAGATAGAAGATACTATGGGATGGAAAGAATTATATTGGGAATAGAGAAAAAACAAGGGATTGGCAAAGGAATGATAATTAAATGTGGAACGGGCCATTACCAAATCACTCTATATTATGAAGGCATTCCAATTAAGTGTGGACGATTCCATAATTATTGGAATTTAGTCATGGACTACTCATACTCTTACCAAAGGAAGGTGTGGATCCAAAAAACTACCAAAAGTGTCATGGGTGGAATTGGTGGAAACCCTTAACATCTAGAGAAGACCTAAGGCAACTGGAAACAAAAGGAACAGAGGGAAACCTCCTAGTTTACCACGGGAATTAGAGGAGAATCCAACAATCTCAGGTGTTAAGAAGGATCGGAGTTCATATGTGGTTAGTGACAAAAAAATTGACAAGCATTCTTCAGGTAAGTCACCTTGGAAACCCTCCCTTTGCAAAAGAAAATATATTGAAAATTTTGTTTTTGGATCTTGGGGGAAAGAGGTAGAAACTAAAGGGTTGGAATATACCAGTGAACTATTTCCAAGCCTATCTAGTATAAAAAATCATGCCTCCCAAACTCTTATTCCTTTACCTACAGCTGAAAGTCCCCTAACAGAAGACAATGTCCAAGTAGGGACATATGAATTCCCTATATAGGGAATAGATCCACATTCTCCTTCTCAAGACTCCACCTCCTAGGAATCCTCCAAAAATAATATTAGACCTAGAGGTAAGGGAACCCTTGATTTCCCTAGGAAAGTGGCAGGGGAGATAGTCTGTTTTTATGAGAGAGGGAAAAAATGAAAATAGAGAAGGAGAAGTCTCAACTATCCATGACGCATAAACAAGCATCATCTAAGATCAAATGTGGAAAGAAACTCTCATTGATAGGGGCCCTTAGAGAAAATGTCTCTTACAAGGGTCTCAAATGATCTTTCTAACACTAAATTGTCAAGGGTTGACCAATCCCTATAAGAAGTTGGCTATCAAGAGGTTAATAGAATCTTTAAAACCCTATATTGTCCTACTTTAGGAAATTATGATGGACGGAGAGAAAACAATTCAGAAATTTTCCAAATTATTGAGTGGGCAGGATTTCAGCTTTATTGATTCCATTAGGAGATCTAGTGGGACCATAACTAGTTGGCAAGGGTGTTCCTTCACCCTAACTAACTCCTGGGATTTTAAGTTAGGTATAGGGTTATCCCTCTTCTCCACGGATATGGGAAAATAAATATTTGTTCTAAATATTTAAGGGTCGTACTCAAATAGGGTGGAGTATTGGAACAAGTTTTTCAAATTAGAATGCATACATACTAGTCTGGTGGTGATAGGAAGAGACCTAAACTTCACTTTAGGAACATCTAAAATTTGGGTCATGCGGCTCAAATTGATTGTCTATCAAGATACTTCTTAAGGAAACTGGAGGAAGGGAGCCTTTTGGACATCGAACCAACAAAGTTGTCTCCCACCGGGAGAAAAAAAAAAAGAATCAGGGGTGATCGAATCGCAAAGAGGTTTGACTGATTTTTAATATTTGAGTCTTCTTGGACAAAGTTACCTGAGTAAAATAATGGGTTTCCTCGAGAGGAAAATATAACCATTGTCCAATTGTTCTAGAACTAGCTTTGGCATAGGAAAATACAACCGACCTTTTCAAACTAAAATGAGAGTGGATGAAGATGGAGGAGTTTATAAACAAGATAAAATCTTGTTGGAAACCCTTTGATTCATCCTCGAGGGAATCTTCTTGGATACAATTTCAAAAAAAAATGAAAGAGGAAAAGAAGATAACAATTCAATGGGCTAAGGAAAAAAAAAACAGAAATATGGCAAGCTCCTTGAAGATCTGGAAGAAGGGATAGAGACACTATATAACAACAAAGGTTTTGGGTATCTGAATGAGGCATAGAAGTTGGAGGTGAAAATTTTGGAAGAAAAAAAGAGGAACTTACTACTAGAAAATAAAAAAGAATGGAATATTAAGAGCAAAGCCATATGGATTCAAGAAGGCAATGAAAATACCAATTTCTTTCATAGATATGCGAGTAGAAGGAAAAATATGAACTTTGTTTAGAAAATTAACAAAGGGAATGACATATAGGCAACAAATTTTAAGAACATTTCTGAAGAAGGAATCAACTACTTCTCAAACCTCTTTAGGGAGGACTCTTGAGCTACTATAGTTGGGGTAATCAGGCTATCCAACTCATTCCCCAATTTTTTTAATCATTAGGGAAATCTAGAACTAATGAAAGAAGTGGGGAAACATGGATTGCAACAAATTTTACAAAGTTTCCAAAGGGATAAAAGTTTGGGGCTAGATGGCCTCCCTATGGAATTCTTCTTAGGGTGCTATGAATTTATAGAAGAGGATCTCAAAAGGGTGGTGGAGGCCACTAGAACTATTGAAAAAATGGTAGGAGTATTACACACTGCCTTTATAGCATTGATTCCCAAAAAAGCTAACCCGACATCTTTTGAAAAATTCAGGTCGATATCCTTATGTAATTGTATATACAAAATTATCTCAAAAGTCATTGGAAAAATACTTAAAAGGGTGCTATCAAAACAAATCTCTCTATTAGTTTGGGTGCTTATAGGGAAGACAAATTCATGAAGTAGTCAAAATAGCATAGGAAATCCTACACTCGATCAAAGTCAAAATTCGAAGAACAATGGTCATCAAGGTGGACCTCTCTAAAAATTATGAGAGTAAGTTGACTTTACATATGACCGATGCTTGTTCATTTGGGTTTCTACATCAATTTGTGGTCTGGTGATGAGTTGCATTACCTCAGTGTCCTTTGCAATGTTAATCAATGGAATTGCATCCCTGCTCTTCAAACTAGGTAGGGGTTTGAGGCAGGTTGATGTAACCAATAAACTTAGATTCATTCACAAGATCTAAAAACCGTGAAAACATACGAGAATGGAAAATAACTCTCTTTTATTCCTTCTCCATTCTAACTATTACAATGGAATTTCAACCCATTATAACTACTATATGAGATTTTCGAAAACAACTAATTTTAGAAAAACAACTGATTTGGGAAAAACAACTAATTTTAGGAAATTCTTGCATGACTCTAAAATTGGACAATAACTAAGATCTAACTAGAGAGACTATTTTTCAACTCGTTTTTCTGATTAAGTTCATAAACTAAGAGATAACTAATAATTAAAAATTTAAAAATACCCGTAAAAACACTAAAACCCCAATTTGAGGCCTTATATGAAGGAATTTGGCCCCAGAAAAGTGTCAAAAGGATGCATGATTTGAAGGATTAGATCAACATGGAAATGAACTCTTCGAGACGCAACTCCCTGTAAATTTTCATCCCAAACGGATAACCAAGTCAAAAGTTATGACCCTCAGAAAATCCCTACATAATCCCTGCATCACAAAGCTTCCCCCTATATCCTCTCATTTTCCTTCTCATATCCAAAGGTCTCTGTTGGTTAATTAAATAGGTTGCAAATCATGGTAGTTTCAAAGGGATATGCATTGGCCCAACATGTTACGCCGAAGGCGTTCTTTAAGGGGAGGTTCTCGCCCAAATTTCGTCGCCTGTCGAGGTCCTATAAAAACATGACATGTGTCATTGCAATTCCAACCACCT
>ML818019.1:70725-85521 GCA_009831015.1 Picea engelmannii
GAACGGAGTCTGGGAAGTCAAGATATTGAAGTTTTAAAATCTGCAAGTTTTCATGGTTTTTTCCGCGGACGACGGCATGATTTTTTTTTTAATTTATGTAGCATATGGAGGCTGAATTTGAAGAAAAAAATTACATATCTGAGTTCCTCTCACAATTTCACCCAATTTCAAAAAAACAATCAGCCGAAACAGAGTCCGGGAAGTGGAGTTATGAGCATTTTAAATTTAACAGTTTTTCAGGGTTTTTCCGGAAAACGCCGCAATTTTCTGCAGTAATTTATTGTTCTATTTTTTGGGTTTTTTCATAACGACGGCGGGACTGCAGAGTTCATAAATTTTCATAGGATGCTCAGATGGATTTTTATTCTCAAACCCTCAAATAAATTCTACATATTACTGAAGCATTCAAAGCCCAATTGTTTGACACATTGAGTGACAAATTGAATGACTTTGTAGATGGCCTCACATATGGCCTCATAGACGGCTTCAATAATAGTTTTCGTAGTATTCAAGATTCATTGGATAACATGCATGAGAGATTTCTTATGGCGGACCTCGGGGGTGAATATAATCAATAAATATATGCTTGGTATGATTGTGAGGCCGATTGTGATGGTTGGTATATGGATAGTTGTCATTTCTAGGATGACAACCACTTCCATATTTTATTTAATGACTCTAATCCACCTTCTGTAGAGAACATCAATTTCCCACATCAAGAGCTTGTTATGATTACTAGCATCCAGTTTGCATATTCTACAATGGTATTGTTCCTTCCAGATTCAACATTGACCCTTTCCCACTATGTGGTTGGATATTCTTATTTGGATCCACATGATAGGTGTCAGTATTGGGAGCATCATTTTCAGTTGGTTATTGGGTGTTGATATCTTATGTGTGGAGTTCACATGAGCACTTGGACATGGGACCCTGGTTTACAATGGCAGTTGAACTACTTCAGCATGGTGGTTTTGATTTCTCAATGGGACCCTGGTTCTTTAGTCTACTTCATCACTATCATTCACACTTATCCATGGGACCTTGGTTCTCTAGTCTACTTCAGCACTATGGCCCACACTTATCCATGGAACCCTGGTATATGGTTGTACATCAAGCGTTGAGGACAACGCATTCATAAGGGGGATGGAATGTTAGGTAGTTAGAGAGATAGTGGGAGGGCTCATAATGATAATAGTGGAGGCCATTCAATGTAAGGTGGACTAGGTCCAATATATTATTAAATAAGGCCCACTATGGTAGTTAGATATAATAAATGTAAGAGGACTTCTTAGAAGGTTCTACTTCTAGAAGATTCATGTTCTATAATGTTCTTAGGTGATGGTAGCACTGTATAAAGGGGTTCAAGCAATGTAATGGGACATGAATAAAGTATTGTACTGTAAGTTATAGCTCAATAGGAGGATGCCTCCTCGAAGAGGCAAGTGAACAGGAGAGGATCCCTTCCATAATAGGATCCATTGTATGGTGTTGCCCTACCTTAAGGGTTTGGTAATAATAAAGTGTGGTTTCTTCTATATTGTTCTGTGGATCTATTGTGTATTATTGGTTTATTGTTGAGATTTATCTTTAGATCTATTCAGGTACTTAACAATCTGCTTAAGGTCCATGAAGGAGACAATGGAAGTCCATGGTGCAAAAGCAACCAAAGGCTATGGGTGGCACACCACGCCCATCTTCCGACAATTGACGTTCAGATAAAGTCCAATGATTTCATATATCTCCATCTTGAAGAAAAAAAAGGGGGGAAATCTCTGCAACCTTGACTTTATTTTCAAAGTTTGGGCGCCTCTTCTGTGATGGTTTGATGGTTTTTGTTAGTATAATGTCCTAGTTATTTTATTGTGAGGGGTTGTGTTTGCAAATTAGTAGACAATTTAGGGTTTATGTTTTTTTTGTAAATGAGCAGACAATTTATTCGTTGGGGTTCTGTGTACCAAGCGTTTGCAGAAAGGAAAACATTGGGGTTCTGTGTACCAAGCGTTGGGGTTCTTTGTACCAAGCGTTGGGGTTCTTTGTACCAAGAAATCACTATTTCAAAGATTATTACTATTTCAAATGTTTTTACTGCCACGTACCATAGATCATATATTATAAAGGATATTGAAAATATGTTTGAAACATTTTGAACAATCTTACATCCTCACAAATCTTAGATTGATTCAACTATTTCCTAACCAGTTAAGGCAGAGACTAAGTTGCATGGTGTTTTTTCTTTAATAAGAATCTTGTTAAAAAATTTGTTACAATATTTACCAAGTAAGAAGCAAGTGAAAATGGTTTTTTTTTTTTTAATTGGCGTTGAAATTTAGTTTTATTGTTGCAAAAGGAATTAGCATGAAGGTGAGGTACATTGTGTTTGGTGTTGCTAGAACTTTGCAGCAAATGGTGCGTAGGATTTGGATGAGCAAATTTTATTGCACTAACCCCTACAAGTTTTATGCTTCACAGGGGTGAAATTTTTCGCTAAAGATTGAAATTTGGTATCAACAGTTATAAGATGCTGCAATGCATTTTTCATCAATGATAAATATCTTACTTCAGATTTTAATTTAGATAGTTTAGAGCTCAAAATTGTTTTAGGTTTTGTTAGTATATTTTTACTTGGGGATGCATTTTTTTCAAATGGTTGTTGATGTGGAACGAAAATGTGTTTACATAAATTAAGGCTCCTTGTCATGTTGATTAATTAAAAAGGGTTTTGAACTCGTAACATAAGATTGTTGATTAATTAAAAAGGGTTTTGAACTCTTAACATAAGATTGTTGTGGGAATGTAATATTTATATTTTTGAGATATTTATGTGGATTAATTAAAAAGGGTTTTGAACTCTAATATTGTTGGATTGTTGTTGTGAGAATGTGATATTTACATGTTTGAGATATTTTAGTGATATTAAAAACATTTTTACTTATTAATATTTTAATTTTCAAATAATTCAAAAATTATTAATTTTTAAATAATTCAATTACATTTTTTTTTTTAGATATTTTAGTTACTTTTTTTGATATATTTTAGTGATATTAGACACATTTTAACTTATTAATATTTTTAAGTTTAAGGTAAAAATTGAATTTATTAATATTTTAAGGTTTAAGGTAAGAATTGAAGTTCAAATTTAAATTTCAACGGTTATAAAATCAATCTAAATTTATGGTTATAAAATCTCTCTTTACCCCTTTTAACCCTATTTAGGTGCAAACCTCTTTTAGAGTGCAAATTTTAAAGAAAATTTTGCACCTCTAGATATTTGATTTTTCTACCCAGAGTTAAAAATGGATCTAGTTCCTCAAGGTGATTTTTTTTTTAAACAACTTTGAGGAAAGGTTTTCACCTAAAGGGATTTGATCCTTCTTGATGCAAGATACATCCAGTGTCTATGGTGGTTAAGGTATTATGCCGAAAATGTTTCCCTTTAGCGACATTGCCTCGGCTCTCAAGTCGTTGGCTACCCACTGCCTCCATCTGTACATATATGCTACTAGGTTTTTTTCGGCGTTCTCTTTCCCCCACTTCAGGGGTATGCTAGTAACATCACACACCTCTTATTTGTGGATGATATTCTGATTTTCTATTAAGGTACTAGAAGAATAGTTGAGAAATTTAAAAACATATTGTACCTATTTTCTAAAGCTACTTATGTGATTATAAATCTTGATAAATCCATTGTTTCCATGTGGGGCATGATAAAACAAGAACAATGTTATGTCTCCCAAATGTTCCCCTGCCAAGTGGTTGATTTAGACCAGGGGTTAAATTATTTGGGATTCCACTTAAAACCCAATATTTATAGAAAAAAGTGACTAGCAATGGTTGATTTCCAAAGTTGAAAAGAGACTAAATACTTGGGGCAACAGATGCCTCTCGAGAGGGGTTAGACTGGTTCTTGTTAAGTCTATGTTGGAAGCAATCCCAATCTATTGGATTTCATTGCCATGGGTTCTAAAAGGTGTGTTTGAAACCATTAGGAAATTATGATACAAATTTATATGGTCAAGAGACCAAAAAAATAAAGGCCTTGTTTTTGCCTCGTCCAAAAAATTGGCTATACCAAATGCTAGTGGGGGATGGGGTCTCAAAAATCCCTCTCTTTTCCAAAGAACTAGTTGCAAAAAATGTTTGGAGGCTTATACAAGGAAAGGGATTGTGGGTTCAATGCAAAATATATCACCCCAACTACAGTTGAAGATTGGGTTAGAAATCTAGATAAACAATTACATAATGCCTCCAACATTTGGAAAGTTGAGAATTCAACTTTTCAATTGGTATGAAATTGGTTGATCTAGAAGGTGGGAAAGGGTGAAAAAGTTCAAATAAGCCTTGATCCTTGGAAACATAGAACATTTAATTATGTTATGTTCTCTTACAAAAGAGGTTTGCAAAGAAGTGGAAAGCATGATAAGTCTGAAAATGTATGAGGAGGAGATATAGAAAAAGCCTTCAAAACTTGATACTATAGAAAGGATACAAAGAAGATCAAATCCCTTCCCCTCAAAATAGCTTGGGGAGTATGGCTTGCTAGGAACCTGAGCTTATTCAAAGGAAATGAGGCCCTCCCTCTCAAATGTGTGATTTAGTCTCTTAACATCTTAAATGCTTACCGACATGTGGAGGAAACACATTCCAAACATGAACTCAAGGAAGAGGTAATAAATAAGAATATCCCCTAGGCATACTTTAATGGAGCATCACAAGGGAATCCTCCCGAAGGAGGTGCAGGAGGAATCTTATATCTCTCCTCCACACACAATATATCTTTCAAAGTGAGTATTGGGTAGGAATCTAACCATTTTTTGAATTGATGGCACTCAAATTACTTCTTTAGTTGGCCCAAAAACATGAGGTCTAACAAATACAAATTTTGGTGACTCTCTTGGTTATCAAATGGATTAGAAAGGGAGCACAAATCAGAAACTTCACTTTGCAGCCCCTTTATGATATACAAATACAATTGACAATTTTCTCACATATACAGAGAAATGAACAACATAGCAAACGACCTTTACAAAGCTAGATTGAACTTGGATCAAGATCCCTAGATCACTTCCATCCTACAAGATAGTCACTCTACAAGTTTTACACATGCACCTTGGATATAAAGAAATACTATTAATTACCATGACTAAGCACGACTTTACTTTTAATGATATAACAATTTTCGTAACTTTTTGAAACAAAAAAAAATAAAATGCAAATATATGTATATTTATGGAACAAGAATCAACTTCTTAGTATAGTAAAAGAAACGAAAGTAGGAATAAAGTTTTATACTTTAAAGGACTTTCATCACCTTTTTGAATGTCAAATATATGTATATTTATGGAACAAGAATCAACTTCTTATTATAGTAAAAGAAACGAAAGTAGGAATAAAGTTTTATACTTTAAAGGACTTTCATCACCTTTTTGAATGTCAAATATATGTATATTTATGGAACAAGAATCAACTTCTTATTATAGTAAAAGAAACAAAAGTATAGTAAAAGAAACGAAAGTAGGAATAAAGTTTTATATTTTAAAGGACTTTCATCACCTTTTTGAATGTCAAATGGCATATGACTATGTAATTTTGTTTATTAAAAAAAAATCACAAAATTTTTTCCTTTGAAAAAAACTAAAGATAAAAAATCTACTAATGAAAAAACATGACTTTTTCTAGAAATACCCCTTAGAGTATATCTTAAAATATATAGAGAGTAGAAACTATCTCCATTGTAATCATCTTACCAATTATCCAATTTATTATTATATTTTATACACATTTTTGTCTCTATTGGATTTAAGCACTTTTATGTTTGGATTTAAGCACTTTTATGTTTATTATATTGGTAATTTTAATGTAAAAAAAATTAGAAAATTTGACTTAAAATTCAGAAGTTCCAATACAAATGAAACCTATAAAATATAGGTATTACTTAGAAAATTATACATATTACTTAGAAATTCAAATAATGATAGAAAAATACATAAAGATAAACAAAAATTGAATTTTTTAAATACATATTAAATATGCATAAAAAATTATTTTAAAATGTGTTTTCTTTGACCTCTAAATCAATTTTTGGCTTTGAATTTTTCTTGTGTTTTTTTTTAAAGGTTTTTAAGAAAAAATTCAACCATTTCAATAAGTTTGACTTAATATGAACTAGATCCATCGATTAGGTTCCATATTAGATCTATTCATATTAGGTATACAACTTGAGTGTATCTAATGGTTAAGAACATGTGTTTCCTCCTCGGAGGTCACAAGTTCAAATCCAAAGGGAGTAGTGTATGTACACCTTTTTAGACTTTAGTAGTCAAATCGTTGTGCGACAATTTTTTTTCGAAAAAATAAACATAAAAAAGTTTTGCAATAGTGAAATTCAACCCTTAAAATTTTCCCATGTAACTAAGATGGAAAATAAAAACCTAATGGCGGAAGAAAGCCAAATTAACCACAACCCAACAAATAGATCCCATTTTTCTTGAAGTTTATATAAATCAACTTGTTTTTGTAATATACCAGATATAAAAGTATGCAGAACAGAAATAAAATGTTAGAAATGGCAGAATAACAGCAATATAACCCAAACAATCACTACAATAACACTGAAATGATATAAGAATAACAACAGAAATAGCACTTTGATTATGAGAGCAATATTCACGGGCCTCTTCGAGGGGGCAACCTCCAGGTGAGAAAAGCTCTATTACAATAATATCCAAGCTAGGGTTCTCATACCCTCGACTCCTATTTATACTACATATGTCTATCAAAAGAAGCATCTAGAGGAAGATCCTTCTAGAAGCAGAAGATTCTATTAGGTCTTCTTACATTTGACTTATTCTATTTATTGCAAGACCTTATTAATGTTGACCTTTATTACATCCGAATATATTGTTCTACCTATGTGTGGGTTAGGACCCTAACATGTCCTCCCCCTTAAAAACAACCTTGTCCTCAAGGCTTGAGATGTGGAAATTGTTGCAGAATGGTAGTTGGTTCCCAAGTGGCATCTGTTGGAGTTGTATCTTTCCACTGGACTAACACTTCCTTAATGGTTCTCTGACGCAGGTGACGCTCATGTTGGTCCAAAACTGCTTGTGGTTGTAGCCAAATGGATCCTTCTTCGTCTAACTCAAGAAGGTTGGTTTGAATTTGGCACTTAGTTCCAATCACCTTCTTTAAGCATGAAACATGAAAAACAGGATGTAGCTTAAAATGACTAGGACAAGCTAATTGATAGGCCACCTATCCCACATGCTTGAGAACAATATAAGGACCATAAAATTTGGGCGCTAGCTTCTGGCAATGCTTGGCCTTGAGGGAATTTTGCTTGTAAGGTTGCAGTCGAAGAAACACCTGGTCTCCTTCTGCAAATTGACGTTCAGAGTGACCTTGATCTGCTTGTTGCTTCATGTGATTTTGTTCCATGACCAAATTGACCAAATTCTCTTTGAGGGTGCAGATAATAGCCTCTCGAATGGTAAGCATTTGGTCAACCACATGGACCTTCAAGACACCAAGTAAGTATGAGAGAATTGAAGGGGTCTTTTGTCCATATACCGCTTCAAAAGGAGTCACGTGTGTAGTTGTATGGTATGAAGTGTTGTACCACCATTCAACTAGGGGTAACCATTGAGCCCGTTGACTTTTCTTTTCTGAGGCAAAACGCCTCAAATATGTTTCCAAACACTTGTTGACAATTTTCGTTTGACCATCAATCTGGGGATGATAAGCTGTGTTGCGATGCAATTGGGTGCCTTGTAGCTTGAACAGTTCTTGCCAAAAATTGCTAGTGAAAGTTGGGTTGGGATCAGAAACAATAGAATGCGGCATGCCATGAAGCTTGAAGACCTGATCCATGAAAATTTGAGCCACCGTGGATGTTGTAAATGGGTGTTGAAGAGCAGAGAAATGAGCATACTTGGAAAGGCGATCAACAACCACCATGATGACCGATTTATTTCCCAATTTGGGTAAGCCTATAATAAAATCCATAAAGATATCCCTCCAAATATCAGGTGGAATCGGAAGTGGTTGTATTGTTCCTGGAGATTTGATTGTTTCGCCCTTGTTGCGTTGACACACATCACATTAAGCAACAAAATTATGAATGTCTTGTTTCATACCATCCCAGAAAAAAGAACGTTTGTCCCTGTCATAGGTTTTGGTAAACCCGGAGTGCCCAACCGTGGGTGTAGCGTGAAGCTCAGCAAGTACTGTGGATTTAAGTTTTGATTGTTTACTTAAATACAAACAGCTTTTGTGTAGAAGCTCATCATGAAGCCAAGAGTACCCTAGGGAAGATAGAGCATTGGACTGCGATTGTTGAATCAGATGCGAACTTTTGGGATCGTGTAGCCATTCCTGGCGAACGACTTGGAGCCAATCTGGTAAAATGAAGGAAAGAGATAAAAGGGATCCGTCATCTTCATATTTTCGGGAAAGTGCATCTGCAACCACATTGTCTTTTCCCTTCTTGTAAATGATCTCATAATCATATCCAAAGAGCTTAGTCACCCATTTTTGTTGCTTCGGGGAGGAAATGAATTGTTCCAAAAAATACTTGAGGCTTTGATGGTCTATCTTAATTTGAAAGCGTTTCCCCAATAGATAAGGGCGCCACAGATCAACGGCATGCAGAATAGCCAACATTTCCTTTTCATAGATTGATTTGCCTATATTTATTTCAGACAATTGCTTGTTGGTAAAGGCCAAAGGCCAACCCTCTTGCATAAGGACAACACCAATTCCTTTCCCTGAAGCATCACATTCCAAGACAAAGGTATTTGTGAAATCAGGAAGGGTCAGGACTGGAGTGGTGCACATGGTCATCTTCAAGGTTTGAAAATCTTGAGCAACTGCTAGAGTCGAAGTGAAAGAGTTCTTTTTTAGGAGTGCAGTGAGAGGTGTTGCAATATTTCCATAATTCTTAACAAACTTGCAATAATAACCTGTTAAGCCCATAAATCCACGCAAGTTTTTGAGAGTCTTTGGGTGAGGCCAGTCTTGCATAGCTTCAATATTTTTAGGATCCACCATGACGCCATCCTTGGCAACTAGATGACCCAAGTACTCGACTTTTGAGGCGCCAAAAGCACATTTAGATTGTTTCAGGAAAAGTTGGTGCTGAGAGAGTAGATGGAGAACTCGATCCACATGAGCAAGATGGTTTGTCCAGGTTTTTCTATAGATGAGGATATCATCAAAGAAAACTAAGACAAAATGATGGAAGACATGATTCATGAGGCTTTGGAAGGTGGAGGGAGCATTACACAAGCCAAAGGGCATGACCAAAAAATCATAGTGGACCTCATGAGTTCTAAAGGCAGTCTTGGGAATGTCTGCCTCTTTCATACATATCTGGTGGTAGCCAGAACAAAGATCAAGTTTAGTAAAGAACTGGGCGCCACTCAATTCATCCAAGAGGTCATCAATGACATGAATGGGAAATTTGTCTTTAATGGTAAGTTTGTTCAGGGCACGGAAGTCAAGACACATTCGCCAAGAACCTTCTTTCTTCAGGACCATGACCACAGGAGAAGAGTAGGGGCTCATACTAGGGCGGATAATGCCCGTGTTAAGGAGTTCCTGGACCATTTTCTTAATTTCATTTTTTTGGGAAAAGGGGTGACGATACAGACGGATATTAGGAGGAAGGCTTCTTGGTACAAGGGGAATGGAATGATCATGAACACCACAGAAAGGAGGGAGTCCCTGGGGAGTGGAGAAGACCACTTGATGTTTAGAAAGGATGGATTGGAGGTCTTGAAGCACCGAGGGTGTCTATGTTGCTTGTATGGCATGGAGTTGGGCAATAACACCAGAATGACCTTTTTTTAGTAGCTTTTGCATGCAATAGGAACTAATGATCTCAAGTGAACCAGCGGTGATGCCTTGGAACTTATATTGTTGGCCCTCCTGGTCAAATTGCATGGTTAATTCCTTAAAATCCATGAGAATGGGACCCAAATTCCTTAGCCAATCTGCACCCAACTGTTGTGAGTGGGAAATACCTCTACGGACTAGCACATAGGGTTTAATTATGCATGCAAAAAAGACCTAAAGATTTCTACTTGCTACCGTCGTCCCAGACCTAATCCCTATTATTCTTAAGCAAATACATAGTTAAGAAGATCAAGTGAGCATACCTTATTTCGGGAGTTTGATGTTGATCCTTCCTCACGCTTGATCAACTTTTGACTGCAACTCTCCTCCCAAGGCTGACCTGCATTCACACAAGACAAAGAACAAACTCCACATGCATTTGATATATAGATTAATGGGTTAGAGATGTAATAAACAAGTATGCAATAAACCATGAAAACGTCATATGGTGGGACGGGAAAAGTACTTCTTTATTATTAACTTCAACAAATCAACTTACAATGATGAAGTTGGCCGCTACTCCACGAACCTGGTCCTGGGCTCCTCTTCAACTGTTCTCCAACTTCTTTTCTCTATCTTTCTCTTTGCACAAGGATGGCTAAAGGGTTGGGACAAAGGGAATGTGCAATTGGGTATAGTTTCTTTACTATAATTATCCTCTTCCAAATGGGACCCCTAACCCTTCTTTTATATGCTAGAAGAAGCTAGGTATTTGGTCGAACCCTCGGCCATGCATGGCCGGAAGGTTTAGTTAACTCACCGAAAGTTGTGTGTTCCGTCGGCAACTTTCATTTTTTCATTCTTTTGTAGGTACACGTGGGCTATTTTGGGTCAACTAGCATGTACACGCGTGCAGTAATAGAGTAGGGCACATGGGCCTTTATAAAAGAGGTTTTTAAGAAGAGTTTCTCAACAGTGCTTTGAAAAGAAGGAATCTGAGATGGCCTGATTCCAGGTAAGCATGTCTGGTGCAAATTGGGATTATAACAGATGCCCCCTAATGTGTGAGGTCAGAAGAGCATCTAATGGCCGAAATACATTAACAATATTTACTGATGTGTCAAACAAGTGAGCCCAGGGACCAGAAATCAGGAGGCATCGTCTGCAAAAATAATAATTGTCTCACCGAGGTGGGCATACCCATGCTCGGGATAAAATAAAATCATGGCTACCAATCAAATACACTGTAGATCCATGTCATATAACTATATAAAGTGTATCTGTGAACAATACACAGCGGAGCTACATCTCAAAATCAAAAAAATATACATGTAGAGTATCCATCTTCTTAGAAGCTAATAAGGCCTGATGGCTGGAGATGAGGTCTTTAGAGCTCAAGCAACAACTTCAAAATCTTCAAAACTTGGGTAGGAGTGTAATATGAGTGTACGACTTCACTACCCAGAGGTCTTCGATGGCTCTTCGGTCATGGACTAAAGAATCTTGATGATCAGACTGAAGGCTTCATTGATTTCGAACAGAGACTTGATTGGACGTTCAGGATGGTTGGGTATGAGGGAAAGAGACAAATTACAGAAGGGTCGACTCAGGCTTGGTAAAAACTTCCCTTGGACAATAGCACGACAAATGATGAGACTCAGGCAGTATGGCATTAACATAAGTTTACGAGGCAGGAGGCAACGCAAACTCTCCATATGTTTGGAAGAATAACCAAATGGAGGAGGACACAACTCTATGTAGCGAGAACAACTTCCTAAGGTCGTATTAAACCCCAGAGTTTGACGAACAAACAGACATATGTGTTTTATCCAAGGGCGACTTATTGTGCTGCCAATAAAGAAAATACTTTTCCCTTCCTCTTTTTGGGGTATATTTGATTTTTTTGTCTTTTTCAATGATTTTTTGGAAAAAGAATAAAAGAATGTTACGTTACAAAGGAGGAACAAGTGTTGCAAACATACAAGTTCAAGGCACAAGGACAAGACTGATGTTCAAAGAAATGACACGCGGGAAAAATCCTCCAGGGGCCAAAGGTGTCAAGACGCAGAGGAAAAGTGCTACAAGGATTGTGTATAAGGTATGCTTCAGATGGTTCAGTTGAGAGCAACATGGAGCCAACATTTATACCAAAGACGCAGGTATGCAAATGCGGTTAACAAAAAACACAATGGTAATGTCCTTCTATGTAAGTTTAACGAGCCCAGAGAAGGTAAGCTTGGCGGTTTTTCATATTTAGAGAATCTGAAAAAACATAAAAAGAGAGTCCATTAGGGTACCTTTTTCGAAGGCAGTCTAGTTGGTTCTCGAAAAAGGGGTAAACTAGCACTGCCAAGACGTCTATTCAAAACCATTTTAACGAGTGTGATAAAGACAAGATCACTCGGCCATTTTTTCCTTTTTAAGGAGTTTGAAAAAAGCTTAACTATGGACTCTGTCAGGAATGTTATTTTGGACCAATTTAACAAATGTGAAAAAATAAGGTCACTCGGCGATCTTTTCAATTTTAGGGAGTCTAAAAAGAGCTTAACTATAGACTCTGTGGGGGTTCCTTTTTCATAAATTTAGTCCCTCAGGCCCGAAAAAGGGTTAAAATGATACCTGAGAGTATTCTTCTAGAGAACTGAAGTTCCTTAGAGTATACCTTTGTTCGTACAGTTGACCGTCCAGACCGAAAAATGGGTAAACTACCGTCGGACAGACGTGACCTCAAATTTCATTTTAACGAGCATGAAAGGCCACAATATCGCTCGTCAATCTTTTCATGTTTAGAGGGCTTGAAAAGGGCTTAAAAGAAGACCCACTATATCTTTTGAGAGTCCCGAGGGTGAAGTCAAGAGTGAAAAGGAATCATGCAAATGAGGCTCAAACTCATAATCTGAAAAAAAACAACCAGGACTCCTGAGCCTACAGTGATTAGAGACAGCATGGACACCATAATGCAACCAGGATCTACCTAGGGCATCCATGTTCCAGTAAGCTCTACCACCAACTCGCGACACTTCTAAAGCAGCAATGATGGTTCTGTGTCGCAACCTGATGGGATCGATCCTATGGCAAAGGGATAAAGACAACAAGATACAAAAGTTAGGGTAGAAACCTAACCTATATGTGCAAGTTGATCATCTGAGATTTTTCCACGAACCGTCAAAAGTTACCCAAAACTCCAAAAAACTGTCGCGATACCCGATCATACCCTTCCAATGCAACTCCTGAATCACTCTAAATGGTTTTTGGTTTAAATAAAATGATAAGGGGGGCCAAAAAAGTGACAAAAAGAGGCCAAAAAGTCTATAAATAGAAGTTGGCAGCTCATTATCACCATTGTTGATTTGGAAATTGACTCTGGAGAAAAAAAAACCCTTTGATAAAAGTGGTGATTCCGAGAGCTACAGTGGACAAAATGACCATCTGCTACAGTGGACAAAACGACCATGTGTCTAGACCAAGTAAGTACAAACTCTCTCATCTTGCAATTTAAATCTTTAATTTTTCTTTGGGTTCCAAGTTTTGGGGGGGCGTCGACCCTTAAAAGGTCGGCCCTAGGTCCATGTGGGATGTCTTAGGACAGGTCGCATGTACATTCGGGTAGAGTAAAAACTGCACGCGTGTACATGCGACTGTCAGCATTACAGCCTGTGTGGACCCCTTTATTGAATGAAAAAATTTAAAAAGCAAGGGCTAATCCTCCTGAACTTTGGTGTTTTGCAAGATGTATGTTCACTGGAGAGAGAGAGCATGAGGAGGTTAGTGAGTTGGTCGGGTAAGACCCCAATGTTGTGGCTGCCTTGATGCAATGTGGGTTGCTCAAGTTCTTCTTATGTCTTTTTATGCGGGCACAACCTAGGCTACTGAATGCCTTGGTTGATTATTGGCATCTAGATGCAGAGGCGTTTATGTTAGAGGGGCAGTCACTGGTGCCCACGACAAAGGACATATATTTTTTGACTGGCCTCTCCAGGAGAGGGGAACCATTCAACTTTCGGACATTTCCTTTGGGGCCACATAACATAGCGGAATTGATAGGAATTTATTGTGAGTCTAGTACAGATCGATCGAGCTCACATGTACCCATAAGAAAGATTATTGACTTATCGCTGCAGGTGATTGTGTTTCTTATTGGGTGGATCACTGGTTCTACAGCTCTACATCAGGCCTCCCATGCACAGATGAACTGTGCAGTCCAGTGCTTAAATGCACAAATATTTGACTAGAGCACCACGTTGCTAGATTGTATGAAGAGGTAGTTGACAGATTATCGGTCACAGATGCAGAGGAACTTCGGGTTCGGGACCATTCTATGTTCTTTGTTCTTTGAAAGAGTTATGAGCTTCAATCCTCGAGTAGTGGTATGAGGACATCAGGCTCTCTTCCTGCAATTTGTAGATGGGAAATGTTACTGCCACGACAGGGTGGTGGAAGGACCAATGAGTCCTTTGACGATGATTTCTTCGCTTGGTTGTCGCGACAGATCCCAGTTATAGAGGAATACCCTTATGTTGGGATTGATTTCTCGAGAGATCCTGAGATACCAGTACCTCCTGGTGAGGAGCGAGGAGAGATGGGTAAGTTGACATCATTGTTTTGTTGTTTTTTTCTTTGTGAAACATATGTAATTTTATGTTGTTTTTGTTATATATCATTTTTTTATACCATAGTATTTGACAGATGTATGTTTGTTGTGTGCAGATGTGGGACCAGTGCGACCTGCGGACTATGCGAGGAACAGGTGTCGTCCTCGACCAGGGGCCACACCTGCTGTCGTAGGGGGACCAACAGCAACAGGAGAACTTCCAGCCAGGGAGGCTGAGAGGGTGTTAAGACGAGTCGAGCGAAACTTTACTTCACTCACCCGCACGGTCCCTATGGCAGAGATTGAGGATCTGCCACCATCTATGCAGCCTCATGTAGTGGGGGCACCACAGACATGGGTTCGATTGTTTTGAC
>ML818020.1:30207-41273 GCA_009831015.1 Picea engelmannii
AGGGTTTGATGAAAGAGCCTTGCTGTAGCAACACTCTCCCTCATTAAGCCTTCTTGTCTTGATTTTGTGCTTCATTTGAGCTAGCCGTTTTGCCAAATTGACCTAAGGAAGGAGGAGAGAGCACGAGTCCTTGTTGTAGCAACACTAGAGTGAGCCCCTCTCTGCTAGGGTTTTGATTTTGAGGCCTTGCCTTAGCAACACCTCAAAACTTCTCCCTCTTGTCCTTAGTCTTTGCCTCCTTCAACTCTTGCGTCCTTCATTATTGACTCCATTAAACCTGAAGGCACTGATCCTAAGACCCCAAGCGTTGAAGTAGAATTTGATCTAAATACTCTCAAACACATTGAATTTCAAACCCTAACCACACTAACCCTATCCTAGACTAACCTACTAACCCTAGTTGTTGATGTCATCATTGGTTATTTCATCTTTAATGCAACAACGTTTTGTCTTGAGAGCAATTGAATGATGGTTTAAGCATTAATTGAATAAGGTGTTGATTGGTTACATTGACTGCTACATTGTTCTAATATTTATTGGTGAAGTGTTATAACTTTTCATTGCTATTGATAAACATTGACTTCATCAACATTTATTTCCATATTGCCTATATATTTATCAGATAGTCTTATGAAGTACTAACCCATTGAATAGCTTGCACATATCAGTTTGCTGTTGCTTTGTTCCAGGCAGGTACAATTCTTTGGGGGTTTTGTTTCATTATTGGCCTTTGTTCAGACTATCTGTTTGGGTGGTGACTTGTGAAGGGGGAAACCTTATCTTGGTCTTGTTAGCCTTTTGCCTCTTCAAAACCCCAGGTCACCGGGGACGTCTCCCCTGGGCCTAACCTCGCTAAAGAGAAAGAACCATCCCATTATGGTGACATTGGGTGGGATTGGTTCCTGTTACGCCAGTTTGGCCTTCTATCTTATAGCCTTTTATCCTAGCTACAAACTGTGCGATAACAAAGCCAATCCAACAACGTTCCACGATGCCTTCCTTTGTCCTTCATCATAAACCAAAATAGTGATAAGTCAAGCACAAAAATGACATGGGTTAGAACATATATCATATCATCGGAAATCACAAAGTCTAACTCATGAAGGCGGGTGGGAGGGACAAAATCATGCCATGTCAATCTATGATGAAAGTGCTCAATCCACTTCAGGAAGGGGTCATAAAAAGTCCAAGGTTTAGAATATCGACTCAAACGGTTTGAAAACTGGATACCCTGGGCGTCCTCACACTCTGAAGGGACTGACAAGGATTTGGCAGATGACTGGCAAACTACTAAGGGAAAGTTGAAACACCGATATGATAGACTTGAACTTGTGGTTTTCAACAAACCCTTGGATTCTAGGGTTTGCTTCAGAGGAAACTCAATACTAAAGATATAATTCCCAACCATACCTTTAATGAAACAACAAGGTAAAGTGATAATAGGTGGCTGAGGAAAAACGTCATGAGAATCCTTCTTTAGGCAAACAGTGTCTTTACTCCTATCAAAATCCGACCATAGCGATGGTTGATAGTCATCTTCATAGGATAAATCAAGTGCTCGGAGGAGTACTCATAAAAGCCCTCAAGGTAAGATCGAAAATCGTTAGGAAAACACGGTACTTGGTCAACCTTGAGTGCTTGGGAAGCATCGGTAAAAATCTCATCTCCTTGTTGCCATTGGTCAAGAGTAACTTGCTGTGATAATTGCAAAGGTAACACTTGGAGAAGACTCTCTATATCATAGATGGGATCAATATCATAACTAACTGCATCCCACCTACATGTCCCAACATGTATGAACTCATCAATTTTATCAGCTATGTCATTATCGGTATCATAACATGCAGGATTTGAAGCGTTCAAGGACTTGCTTATCTCCTCCTCATCTTCCCTATCACAAAGTAGAGCATCATCAAAAACTAGGGGAGGAGGGAAACTTACTGCTTCTTCTCGTGCAGGAGCTTTGAAGACTTGGGTGCTTTCAACATGCGTTATGGTTTCATCTTCAGGAATTACCCCTTCATCTTCTATTGTGCAACAAGGAAGGTCTACTTCTTCCGGGAATTCCATTTCTCCTTCATTTTCTGAATCATGGGACAAGGTGTTATCGAAATCCTGAAATGGAAAGCAACTAACCTCATCATCTTTTTGTTGTGCAGGAGAGAAGGGATCTTGGATGACTTCATCAGAGGGAGGAGCATAAGTAGGTGCTTCATCATCTTGCTTAGGTTCTTGCTCTTTAATCACGTCTTCATTCTGCTGGTCAAAAACTTGTTCCCTTTTTCCTTCGGGATCATCAGTAAAGGTTTCAAGGGAAACTAGTTTTATCAAGCTGAGAGTGTCCATAGTATGGTCATTGGTTTTGGTCAAGGAGAGATTTACCTCAATTTGAATAGCCATGTTGTGAGCTTTTGTAAGTGTTTTTGGACCCTTTTTATTTAGGAGGAAGCTTAAATGCTCTAGAAGTCCATTGGTATAGAGATACACGAGGTACTTGCCTTTAGGATGATGGATTTCAGGAATCCGGTATAGCAACCTCTGAAATCTAAACCCAGAAACTTTGACGGTCTCATCCTCTGCTTGTTCCATGCATTCAAGTCCTTTAAGAAAAGATTGGATATCTTCCAATTTCAAAACCCACCTCACAAGAAAGATTTCTTCAAACTAGTCCATAGATGTGATCCTAGCAGCTGGAAGATTATCATACCATCTTCTAGCCTCTCCATGCAGAGTGGCAGAGAAGAGTTTCATTACCAAGTCTTTAGCGTCATCACTGATAGGGCGATGCTGAAAGAAAGCCCAGAAATTGCTCATGTGATAATCGGGTCTTTCTCCATCGATCCCAGTGAATCTAGGAGCCATTTTTTATACCAGGGGGGCATTTGTCTAGGATATCCTGGGATTTTACTCATGTCTAAAGGCTTGTAGTTTCCCCGGTCCCATTGCGAAGACATAGTTGGCTTCGTCATCAGTGGAGTTGCTAGATAATTTTCTTGAAACTCTCAAAAGATAAGGGGAAACACCCTAAGTGGAGTCGCTAGATAGTTTACTTGAAACTACCAAAGAAAAGGGAAAACACCCAAATGGAGTCGCCAGGTAAGCTTGTAAGATAAGGCTTCTAGAGGCAAGGCTTACCGAAAAGTGTCGTCTGAGGAAGGTTTGACTCAGTGTTCCCCGACAACAGCGCCAAAATGTTATCGCACAGTTTGTAGCAAGGATAAAAGCTTGAGGTTTGAAGGTCAAACTGGCGTAACAGGAACCAATCCCACCCAATGTCACCACAATGGGATGGTTCTTTCTCTTTAGGGTTGTGAGGCCCAGGGGAGACGTCCCCGGTGACCTGGGGTTTTGAGAAGGCAAGATGATTAAAAGACAAGGATAGATTCCCCCTTCACAAGTCACCACCAAGCAGATAGTCCCGGCTAAACAACCAATAATAAAGTAAAACCCCCAAAGATATACTTGCCTGAGACAAAGCAACAACAAATGATATATGCAAGCTAATTCAATGGGTTAGTACTCATATAAATATGTGACTATCTGATGAACATATAAGCAATTTTAGCAATAAATATTGACGAAGTCAATGTTTATAAATAGCAATAAAAATTGTCACTTCACGAATAAATACCGGAACAATATGGCATTCAAAGTAATAAATCAACACTTCATTTAATTTATGCCTTTAATCATCATTCAATTGCTTATGAAAGAAACGTTTGTTGCACAAAGGTGTTAAAAGCTAAAGATGACGACAACATATAGGGTTAGCAGGTTAGTTAAGGCTAGGGTTAGTGTAGTTAGGGTTTCATTCAAGAGTTTGAAAGTAGTTTGATTCACTTCAACGCAAGAGGTTTCTTAGGATCAGTGCCTTAGGGTTAATGGAGTCAAAAGTGAAAGACACAATAGATGAAGGATCAAAGAATAAAATGAGGCTAAGGACTAGAGGCTTAAGCCTTGAGGTGTTGCTAAAGCAAGGCCTCAAGGACACAAACCCTAGGGGAGAGAGGCTCACCTTGGTGTAGGAGAACTAGGCCTCGGTGCTCTCTCCTCCTTCCTTAACTCAATGGCAAGGATGGCTAGCTCTGAAAAGATAGCATAAAACTAAGACAAGAGGGTTTGAGAAACAAAGTGTTGCTAGAGCAAGGCTTGTACAACAAATCCTAGAAAAATCGGCCCAAAGTGTAGAAGACCTAGTCTTTGAGGCTTCTCCTTCTTCTTAGCTTAAGAAAGTAAAACGACTAGCATATGAAGAGGGGGAAAAGAGTGTAGCTAAGGCTAGGCTCAATCCTCTTCAGCATGAAAGAAAAGAGTGTTGCTATGGCAAGGCTCTATCTCATTTCAGCAAATAAAATGGCTAGAAATCTTGACGGGGACATGAGACAAGGACCTACAAATGTGTGCTTGTCCCCTAGTGTTTATTCAACAAATTATAACCATAAATGCAAGAGAAATAAAACTACAACCATTCATTCAAGAAGTTTTGCAGAAATTTACTTACATTTAACCAAGAAATCAAGTAGCAAACCCTAGTTGTAACACCTTCCACCAAGATAAATGCCAAAAATGCCAAGAAAAATCTTCCTTCAACAAGTGTGCCTCTCTAAATCAGCCAAAACCCTAGAATAGGGCGCAAATTTCAGACCTCACTAATGAGTGAGTGAGTTGTGATGAAAAAATGAAGGTGAAAATCCTTCATTTATACTGTATCAATGGCCTAATTTACTTTTAGGTCATAAAAAGGCCGATAAGGCCAAAATATTGAAAATTATACTGTTTTACATTAAATGACAAATTAAAACTCTAATCAAGCAATAGAAGGACGTCATCCCCTTTCTAGGGCGACGTTAGCCCCTTTTAGGGCAAATGCAACCCCCAGGAGCAAAATGTTAGCCTCCCTTGGGCTTCTCCAAACTGCCACACGTGCCAAATTCGCTGCCCATCTGCCAAAACGTTCATGAAGCAAGGATGACGTCATGGACCTCATGGGTGACGTCCTAGGCCTTCCACGGCCAACGTTCCACTAAAAATGGGTCAACCCCCCTAGGTCAAGCTGTGCCAGGGTGCCTCTATTGGAACGTCCTTCTCTTCTCCGGTGCAAAGCCCCTGATTTATCTCTGTCCTGTCTCTGCCCCCTGATGGGGTCTCAACATCCATCTGATGGGCTCTTCAGCCCCATGGAGGTTCGAACTGATCATCTCCCCATGTGTACCGGTCCAAATGGTACCTGTCTGTCGGGCATGGTCCTGCACATGAAAAGCTACGCCCTCCATAGGCTCATCAGTCACAGGGATCATAGCAATGTCAATCACATCTCATCATCAATATTATTAAAGATGTGCATAAAATCCCTAATACATCAGTTAATAGCTCAAAGACGTTACACAAGCCTACAATACAAGTCTGGAGAAAAGGACAAGGCGTCCTATTGGGCTAGTGCCCACAGAAGAAGGAAAGTTCCTGGAAGAAACCTCATCCAAGCCATGTAAGTGGGTGATGTGGTCAGGGGATGTCCAAACATGTGGGTGCAGTGAGGGCCAAGGATGCAAAAATGTTACCCGTGGGTGCCTTTGTAGAAGGCGAGCTGTACCTGTCATGGATGCATTTTTTCCAAGCCCACTTGCCTTTTATTCTTCATTCTTTTATCTTTTATTGCTTTTTGTTCAAGAGCTAATCAGGGGACATTGCCCTGGCGTGGTGACCATTGGTGATAGCATTACCCACAAGTATTTTCACAGAAATGAGAAGGCTGGCTCGTGATGAGGCCCCCTTTCCCTTGGCCATGCAACCAAGAGTCATTGCCCTGGCGTGGTGACCATCTAATGGCAATGTCATACTGTTAGATACCCATGGACCTAATAGGCTGGCTCGTGATGAGACCCCTATCCTCTGGTTAGGCCTTGTTTTATTATTTTTCCGGGTCCCTCTTGTTTCTCGCTGAGAAACTTTTTATTGCTTTCTCGGGGATCCCTGGGCGAAGCATCTCGAGGTTTTATTTTTAGGCTTTTATCTTTTACCAGCTTGCTTTTACCTTCTGGGCCTTTAGCCCCTTCTTCCCATGAGATAAGGTGCAATCCTGAAAATAGGTCAACCCAATGTTTGGACAAGTGGAATGGGATAGGTGAGCGGGAAACAAGATGGAAAAGTGGTGCCATGATGGGAGCGGACGATGGCTTTCAGAAATCCCCCCCATTGGCAAACCAAAACCTACAGACACAGGCTTGCTAGGGCACCTTGTCAATCCCCCCAAAAATGGTCAAGCGGGCAAGTGTAAGATCCAAGAAGTTGTCAGAAATAAAAGGAATTAGATGCATACATTCAATGGTTTTGATGATCAAAGTGACACATACCATGATACCTAGACCAATTACCTCATGGAGCAAGAACCTTCTTTGACGCAGGACCAAGCCGATGGTGATGGATGTTGCTGCTGCTGACAAGATAAAGATGCTGGTAGAAAGGAAAGGTGGGCCTTCCAGGGCCAAACTAAAGTCAATCCTTCTCTCTGTACTCCATGTCTAGGACCTGTGGGCCTCGAGACATGATCTCCTAGTTATCCCTGAAAGTGGGGGATAACAAGGACCACTCCTTTGATGATGAAAACTCAAACCCCTCTTCTTGAGAGCTACCCTCAATGTCATAAATGGGATCTTTATCAATATTGAAGCAACTCACATTCCATCTACGTCTCCCAAACTGTATGAAATCATCAATGAATAGATCGACCATGTCGGAGGGGTCTTGCACAAGATCATCTGTATCATCGAGGCTAATCTTTTCTTCATCTTCATGTGCAGGAGGAAGACAATTTTGAACGGTCTCATCGTCATCAAGCACGAGCAAAGAAAATGATGCCTCAACATGTTGCGCTTCATGAAGATTCTTTTTTCTCTTCATGGGCATGCTCCTCCAACGCCTCTTCATCACACGAGGCTTGATTCTTAATGCAGAGTGCTTCATGTGCCCTTTTTCAAAAAGATCTGTTGCATCCAAGAGTTCCTCTAACAACTCTTCATTTCCAAAGTCACAGAATAAGGCGTCATCAAGATCTTCAAAATGATTATCTCTTATTATGTTCTCTTCTTGATGTGCGGGAGGAACAAAGGCTTGGATGTCTTCATCAAATGGAAGGGTAGATATGAGCACTTCTTCTTCATCAAATGTCTCATCCAGATTTTCTTCATTAGGATCTTCTTCAAGCTTGTTTTCATGAGTATGCTTTTCGAACACTTCTTCATCTATTGTCTCATCATTGACCGAAAAACCTTCTCTGCAAAGAATGTGTTTGAGCTCTTGTAAAGCATCTTCCAAACTCTGAGTGGCTGGCCGATAATCCCTGGGAAATTCTTCAATGAGCTTTGTAGAAGAAGGGATACTCTTCGGATCACATAAGTGTGCGAGCCAATCCTTTTGACTTGATTCCAATGAAGATACAAAAATTTTCATTAACACATCCTCATGTAGCACATCTTGGCTTGAAACATACTTCATATAATTAGCCACATGGGTGACTGCTAGAGTTTGATCACCGTCAAATTTGGGGCAATTTGCTCTCCATTCTGTTGGATAATGATTTGGATAGCTAGGGACATTCTAAACATCAAGAGCAAGATACACATTATGGAATGCCCATGGTAAGTCTCGTGAGGCCATGGTTCCATCACTTAGGGTAGAGCCTCAATGGAGTCCCCAGATGAGACTAATGCTCATCAAAGGATGGAAAGGGGGAAGAAGGAAAAGGAAGGGTTCTGGGAAGGTGGAGTCGCCAGATGAGTTTCAAAACGAACTCATCAAGGAAGGTGGAAAGGGAACGTTCCTCAGGTGGAGTCGCCAGACAAGCTAAGGGAAAGGCTTTGGGATAACTTACCGAAGTGTCGTTAGGGTACGAAGAGGATTCAAAATCCTCCTCGACAATAGTGCTGAAATGTTATGGTACAAGTTGTAGGTTGGGAAAAGCCCGACCCAACCATGGAACAAGTGCTACAACTTGGGAATCCTACACCCAATGTCACCTCGATGTAGGTCCTGCACTTCAAGGGTGACTAGGTCACTCTAGGAAGGCGATCCTGGTGACCCTAGGGGGATTGAGATAGAGATGGAGGGAAGTGGAAATGAAGCCCCTAAAGATCAAGTCTAAATGGAAAGGAAGGTAGGGAGAGATGCCTTGCAAGTTAAGTAAAGGCAGCTCCACAAGTATAGTGTTTTTTCGGATGATTGTACCTGCCCGAGACACAAGAAAACACACCTTGCAACAATATATGTTAGTTAGATCAGCAAGTTAAGCTTGCTGTCCCTAATTTGCAGCAATAGATGACAGTGTATATCAGCAAGAAAAAGATACTATAAGCTACTCAATAAATGTTAAAGATCAAGTAGAAGAATGCAAGAGAAAAACTAGCAATTGACAGATAAGGCTGTTGTAAACACTTGTCTGCAGCAAATTATATCAGCCTTATGGCTGTAACATTCAATGTATTACAACAAGAAAATCAGCCTCTGGAATCCCCTCAAACTTTACCAAAAAATGTGCTAGGACAAGGAGAGTAGATGTATATAGAAGGCCTCAAAGAAAAATGTACAACATGGAAAACATTTACAAGTGAACCTGGTACAATAGCAACCCTTCTCGGAAGCCTTGGAGTCCCTTGAAGATGTCCCTGCTAGCCTCCTGAAGCAAGGCGCCCTTTGCCTTGGTGCGCCCCTCTTGCTTTTGTAGCCTTTGGTCCTCTTCCCTTGTGCCTTTGCCCACTTGAAAATTTGTGAAATCCTTGCCCTCTTGCCTTGGAATTAGCACCCTCTACACAAGTGCGCCCTCCTCCTTGGCTTGGTGCGCACCTCTCCTTAGTGCGCCCCTCTTCTAGCAACAACCAAACAATATAAAGGATGCACCCTTAGCCTCTCACTAGGACTCCCTTCAAGTAGTGCACCCCTCCTCCTCCATGAATCCTCTCATGTATGCGGTGCGCCCTCCATGAAGCAATGCGCCTCTCCTCCTCCAAGTGTGCCCTCAAGCTAGGAATGCGCCCTCCATCAAGTGAATGCCTCCAACACCATGAAAGCACCTCCACTCATCCTTTGCGCCTTCCTCCCTCAAGCAGCCATAGCCTTCAAGAAATGCGCCCTCCTCTCCTCAAGAAATGCGCCCAAGTGTTCTCCTCCTTCTCCTCTCCTCTCAAGTGAAGAATGAATCTCATCTTTTCCCTATTACCTCCTTTAGCCTCTCTTTGGCCAAACCCTAAAATATCAATGGCCTAGATCCAATCTAGCCAACTCTAATCAATGGATGAGATCTAATCCAAAAATCTCACTTAGGAAACCCACTTTCCTTAGTTTGCTTTATGTCCTTTAACTCACCCACAAAGTGAATTAAATGTCACTTTAATGACTTAAGTGACATATTTCACTTTTGACTTAAATCTCCTAAGTTAAAGAGAAATTAGAATCATAAAATAAAGTAATGAGGGTAATAGTCTCCCCCTTTGTGTTTAGAGACTCACAAACACAAGGGGACCACTTTCCAAGGTACCCAAATCTCAACACCTGGATGGTCCAAATCCTCGAAAATTGGGCAATCTCCTATCTGTTCGCCAAACCTGCAAAAACAACAAGCTAAAGATGGTAGAAGATGCCCAAAAACACTTTGAAAGTGTCTTCGAACGATGTTAGGAAAAGCCCAAAATTAACTAAGTTAAAACTATGCAAAAAATAGCTAAATTTAGCAAGGAAAGCAAGCTAAAGGCTAGATCCCTTAGTGTCTTTTGTTTGCTGTTTTAGGACAGCAAACAATTGGCACTAAGATTTGCCAAATATCAAGTTGAAAGCTCATAAACTTGATCTATCTTCTAGCCTAAAAAAATTTACTTGAAAACTAGCTAAAAGATTAAACCAAGCAAGCTAGATCTACTTTAAAATGAAGCTTTTTATAAACAAAATGGTGATCTAACTTGTATTCTAGGATGCAATGATATTTTGCTTCAAATATAACCTTAAAGTGACAAAATACTTACTTTGCATGCAAATATAAAAGTAACCGGAAGAAAACTTTTAATTTTGTTGAGAAAAAGAAAGAGAAATGTCGGAAGGAAAGAAATGTTGGGCTATGGAGTTCTCGTGGTGGATTGTAGAGGGACTTTGTTCCCATAGAAAGAGGTTGAAGATGATGGAGATTCAAGCTAGAATCCTCCACTCCTCCAATCCTAAGGCCCTGAAAACTTAGAAAAATCCTGCAAAATATTTCGTCAAAGATGGGTGCTCCCTACACATGGGATCTAGAAAACATGTTAGTTAACCAAAATAAACATGAAATGATCAATCCCATATGTAAACAATAAAAAGATTTAGAAATGCAAACTAGCTTGATAGATCTTGTTAATCAAGGACACGTTGACAAAATACAATTACAAGGAAGGAAGCCTACAGTTACCTCAACACATCAAAGGAACATGGAACATTCACACATTGCACAATACACAGGTATGACCTCCAAAGTCTCTTTATTACAATTCCAAAAATCATAGAAGCAATAGAATAGCATTTTCCCAAGTCTCCAATTCTAACTTGACAAAGGGAGAGAGGCCTCACATAAATAGCAAGAGGGGTGCAGTTCCCAAGGAGGGAGGGTGCACCACTTGGAGGGGAAAGGTGTGACAAGTTTGGTGGGAATTAGTGCCACCACTCAAGCGGAATCCAAGAGGCCACATGTGAGAGTAGGGGGAAGAGGGAGGTCGCCACCTCTCAAGTGTTAGGTGCCTCTCCTCAAGATTGTGCCACCTCTTGAGAGGGGGGTGCACCTCACCATAGGAGAATCCTCTAACTCAAGAGAACACTCAACCAACTCACATATAACTCTCTCTCAAGTGCTAACAAGGCTTAGTGAACTGATAGAGAGGGTGAGTTAACTTGAAACATGTCCCCGACATCTTTCCCAAAAAATAACAATGCTGAGTTTTTGTCTTTTATTTCCCTTTTGTGAGAGAAATTGACTTTTAGTGATTAAAAATCACTATTTTCACTCACAAAGGGGGTACATACTACATAGGTAGAGTGGGTACTCTAAGCAAGAAAAT